>PVIC010055592.1:0-11183 GCA_004025085.1 Thryonomys swinderianus
ACAGAATAGAATTTCTATGCTGGACAAATACTTCATGTAGATAACAAGTCCTTTCATTAAAAAAGTTGAAATAGTGGTAACAAGTCAATGTAAAGATCATATTTCTTAAACCACTGTTAACATTCAAATGTAGAGGTATATACTTCAGGATTTGCTTCCTTTACATGATAGGATCTTGTGTTGTGAAACCAGGTTTCTTAACCTGTATAAGGAACCCACTTCCTACAGAATAATTAAGCACAAGTAGTAGTGGACAGAAGACAAGAAAAACATGTAAAAAGGAGTTTACAACCTGACTCTGAGCCTTACAGGGTCAAATCTATCAGAGTTTTACTGCTGTGTGCCAAGACTGCTACTCACAACTCTTTCATCTTCCACTTGAGATTTGACTGGGTCCTGGTGAAATCTCCCAGTTGCCTTTGAGGACTCTGGAGATGCTTGTGGGTCAATGAGAACAGTAAGGAAGTTGGCATCAAGAGAGAGAAATGGGAGGCTTGGCATTGGCTAAATGGCATGAAAGTGCATAACAGTGGCGAGGAAAAGTTACACTTTTTTTCCTTGGTGACAAATATGGGTCATGCTTGGTGAAGATAGCGATGTGTCACTATGTATTTGTGTGTGTGTATGCATTAGAGTGTGTGTGTATGTGTGTACATACCTACACATGCACTGGCTCATCTTACTTTCCTTCCTGTGGGATAACATCTGGAGAACATCAGTCTCCTGTACTGATTCAAAACAGTAAAAAGTGCATCTGCTTCTGTGAGGTCACACTGTCCCTAAAGCACACAAAGCTCCTTAGCTACAGCCCAGCTTTCCACCATTCCTTTTATAGGATCGACTGGTCCAGTAATATCAAATGGGTAATTCAGGAACAAGGAGTTTCCATTTTCAGTTGTGTGCAGTGCTGAAAGAGGAGTATAGTGCAGCCTAATGAAGTACTACTCCAGCACTCCTGGGAACAAATTCTGCAATGTCAAGGTTCCCAAGCTGTATGTTCCAGCTGTTCCTTAGCAGTCACATGGTCATCAGATCATCCATCATGGAAGCACAGTGCTTGTGTTTATTGCACCTGATTTTACTTAGCAGGGTTACCAATGCACACTAGTAGTGGCAATGGTGACTTTGAAGCCAAAGTGCTCTCTTAACTAAAAGTAGGAATGTTCTTGACTTCCTAGGAGAAAGCTGTAATAGAGGTTTTGCAGCTACCTGTGGTTCCAGCCTCTTCTGAGAAACTTGAGACCTGAAGTTTCTGAAGACAGGGAAGGGATGTGTTTATGTAGTTTGGTGGGAAAGACGACAAGTCTTAGCAGTTGCTGGAGCCTGAGTGAAACTGTTGACTAATCCTATACACAAGAGCCTGGCTCCCAGAAAACCAAGACAAAATGAGACCAGAACTCTCCAGATGAAGAAAGTGGAGGGTGGAGGTGATCACAGTAGGGTGGAGGAGAACCAGCCAATATCCTGGGAATATTTCTCCAGAAATACAGCATTTTCAAAGGAAAACTGTTTCAGGAGGAAAACATTATAGTAAAAGGGAGAAAGAAAAAAGAAAAGAAAAGAAATGAGCCATCTGGTCTACCCTAGCATCCCTGGGGAGACTGGGAATACCTAAGCCTCTTATGACATATGTGGTGGGGCTCCAGTGAACTGCACTGATCTGAAAGCATGTCCCACCTTGCTGACACTCAGCTGAAGGCTGAATTGTAAGGCACAAGAGTATGGAAGCAGTATTGGAGTAGAAGGCTAAGTAAAGAAGTGGGTTTTTCTACTGCTGTTCTTTCATCTGTTAGCTATGTGCTTGTTGGGGGAAAATGATCTCTATTCTTCAGTTTTTCCAACTACAAAACAGATATAAAGTGAGCCACCTCTCTCATCTAACATGCAAAATTACATAAAGATAAAATTGGCAAATAGAAAATTTAAGCATCTTGAAATGAGAGGTGGCATTTACAGTAAGCGATACAGGAATCAGGACTGTGTGTCAGTGCCTGGGTCCCTCATGTGTTCTCACACTAAGGCACATTTGAGACAGAACTCTTATGCAGCCTTTGGCCTCTTGCCTCTCAGAGTGAACCACTGGGAGTTCTCTCATCTGCTGTTCACGGATGCAACCCTGGGACATACCCAGCTTCACTGTCTTCCCTTTTCCCCAGTCACAATACTAGTCACAGTGCCACTCAGGTATGTCCCTCCAGCCTAGCTGCCAAAACTTCATTCTATACTATGATACTTGTGCCTGGAGTGCTGCTGCTGCTGCTGCTGCTGCTGCTGCTGCTGCTGCTGCTGCTGCTGCTGCTGCTGCTGCTGCTGCTGACGATGATGATGATGATGATGATGATGATGATGATGATGATGACAATGACCATGGCTATAATGAAGGTGAATCAAACCTCTGGCGCTGAGCTCTAAACTGCACCTCACTTTACTCCAGTCCTCACATCGATTCTATATGTGGATATACATTGTTCTCCATTTTCCCAATGAGGAAACTGCAACACAATGACAGTGACCTAAATAACTTATGAAGTTATGGACTCCAGGTTTCTGACTAGACAGCTTGAGACTCAACCTCACCTCTTAGGCACCATTTCATATTTCATATGATACCTCAGATATCTTTCTTCACTTTTATGATTCCCTCAGGCAGCTTTCACACCGAGGCTAGAATACGGTAAATACTTTTCCCTTGCCCTTATGGTACAATTCCAAATTCCTCAGGATTTTACCAAAGGTGCAGTCCTGCCTGAGCACTCTGGCCATATTCAGAGACCACCTCCCCAGTTGATGTCACCTGTTTCTGCTTCCATTTCTCTGAACATCATTGGATGCCACTGGACTACTAACAGGCCACTATACTTCCTAGTTCCATCTACCAAGGCCACCTGCAACACCAGGTTTTCTTGGGCATTTTCTGCTTGATTTCCAAGTATATCTCAGGATGAGCTTCCCCTGTCAAATGTCCTCTGCTTTCTCCCAAAATCACTTGCTCTCCACAAATTCCAATGGATTCTGGTGGCTTCATCTTCCCTCACCACCAGCACCACCCCCGCTGCCCTGCAACATAGCTGCCTGTTTACTCTGCCATCTAAAGTGGTCAAGTTAGTAGAAAGATCTCCCTTGTTCACTACACAGTTGAAATGACCTTGTTCTAGAAATGAAATGTTGAGTGGCTGGCAGACATCCTGACATGGACAGAAACTCCTGAGTCTGGCCTGCTCCTAAGAATGGCTTCTTCCCATTTAGAAGATGCAGATGTTTGTTCCTCCAGGAATGTGTCAGTTCCAGGTGCCTGCAGACTCCCTGTCTACAGCCACACATAGCTGGCACACTGCCACTTTTGTCTCAGTTGCTATTTAAAGGGCATCATCAGTAGGCAGACTTTGGGGTTTTGTCCATGGAGAAGGTGCCCTGCTAGGACCCATGACATTGGACCCCAGGGAGCTATGTATCAAAACTCCAGGCACTGGAACTGGAGTTTCAGGTGTTGCAGCTCTTCCATTAAGTGATGTAACCATCTTTCTGTACTTTGTCTTGCTTCTGTGTGATCATGTACTTGCCAATTAACAGTTTATTAAACTTTAATTTACTGCTTTTACCTTACTTTTACTATTTGCAAATCTGTACTTCTAAATCAGGTAGCATGAACTCTTTAAAGCTACACTGTCTGCCAATTAATTGAAAGCTCCCTGATAACAAAAGCCACATTATCATTTAATTCTATTTCCTGGACAACTGGGGTTGAAAGTACTCAATCAGGGCTTTTCAATATGAGGTCACTGTAGGAACTACATTGGTTCCCATGTTACTCCCTGACCTTATATATTTGGAGGTGTATTTTCTTGGGAGTGTGGAGAATAGCTGCATTCTATGACTTTCCACTAGGTAAAGATGTTTTTGAGTAAAATTAAGATCCTCCAAGAACCCTTCTATAGTACCTGTGTCCTGAGAGAGAGAGAGCTCATGTCCTCCCAGTATTTCAATGGCCTTCTCTTCCTATAGCATTGACATCCTACCCACATGTGGCAAGCTGCTCATGTTTTTTTTTTTCTTTTGAGACAGGGTCTCTCTTTGTAGTTCAGGCTGGCCCTGAGCTCACTATGTAGCCAAGGCAAGCCTCCGCGAATTCAGCTATCTTCCTGTCTCTGCCTCCTGAGTGCTGGGATTACAGGCGTGAGCCACCACTCCTGGCACTGTGGTATGTGGTATTGATTGCTGGTGGGCATGAGTCACCATGCCCAGCATTCTATGTGGTTACTGGGATCGAACTCAGGACCTTGCGCTTGTGAGGCAGGCACCAGAACCACTGAGCTAAATCTCTGGCCCAAGCGGCTCATGTTTTCTAATTTGTGTTTTTATTTCCATTAGGAACAAAAGGCTGTAATCAGCAAATTCAAAACATGGAAATTCTTATATCAGTTAAACTTAGTCAATGCCTGGCCAGGAAGCGGAGTCTTTGGGGTCCCATAAGCATTGAGACTGCTGGGGGTCAGCCAGTATAGACTGTGCTCCGTGGGGCAAGGCCAGCATGTGAGATTGCTAGAGTTGGCCTTGTCACTCACCATTGCAATTCCATGTGGGTTTCTGATGTTCACAGATGCAGAGTACAACAGCAAGTGTGGTGTCCAGTCTGTAGCAATATCTCCTCTCCCAGTGTGACAGGTCCAGGGCCATGCCCATGTTCCTTATTGTGGCTGAGGCTGAGGAAGGCTCGTTTCCATTCTTCTCATGTAGGTCCTGGTCATCTGAAAGAGAAAAACAAAGTGTTAAAATCTTAGCAGCTGACTTCTAGGAGAGCAAAGGGAATCTGTGCCCCTAATAATGGCTGAGTCGCTTTCCATCCTCTGCCAAGTGTTACCTTTCCTCTCCTGCACTTCCAGAAGAGTTCATTATTGCTTTTTTAATGACAGAACCATTTGGACCAAGTGTTTCGTTAAAAGGACAAGCTTGAACAAGTCCTCAGCCCAGAGCTTCATCTCTATAAGCCAGAAAGTTAATGTGCGCTGGGATCTTCATGCCCTTTGCGTCCAACTGAAGGACAAGAGCATATTAGCATTTTTCAACTTCATCAGGGTGGAGTGTACAGGAACTCAAAGGAAATAAGAGAAGTAAGTAGTGCCCTTTCCAGGCAATCTGGGGAGGGTCCTTGAGTGAGCATATATTTAGTGTAGCACTCATCAACCTTTTCAAATACATGTGAGTCATTCTGCACAGTAATAAAAGCATCAAAGAAATCCCGGAATGGATCAGAAGCCAAACCTCACAAAACTCAAGCTGTCTTTAATAACTCAAGACCTTCCTTCCTACCTACCTGATGGTCATCTCCAAATAGGTGTTAAATTTATCATGACACAAAGGAAATTTATTATCTTCTTTCCCAATGTGACTCTCTTCCTCCTCTTTTCCTCCTCCATATCCCTCAAGGGGACAGAATTAATCAACTGCTCCTGAGCTATCTCCATACTTCCCTAATGCACTAATACCTTGTTTGCCTGATCTCTTTGCTGCACAGAAGCAAGGAGAGCTCCCAACTGGAACAAACCTCCCCAGGAAGAACAGGGATTCTCCCCCCACAGCAGACCCAATGCTCCTGCTAACAGGCTCAGTGTCTCTCACAGTCCTGAATTGTAGATAACATTTTAAAGTAAGAACAGCTAAGATACAATCAAATTTATTCTAAACAAGGTCCATGTGTTAGCACAGCTGTTGTGTGACAGTCTTGGGAAAAGCCACACCTTGTGTCATTTTGACACATGAAGAACTGAACCCAGGAGAGTCATTAAGGTCCACATGTTCCACTTCCGGGAAAAGAGGAGATTCAATCTGGTTCTTGACTTAATCTCTCTGCAGCACTCATGATATTGTGTCCTGTCTTTTCTTGGCTCTCCCATGGTTATACATTTTAATTTCCACCCTGTCTGCCTGCCCATCTGCCTGTTCCTCCTTACTCCTCCTTTTAGAGCACAGAACTGTATGCCTACTGCTGCCAACTGTCTCTGAGCTGAGTGGCTCAAGTCTTTTTCCTTTTCTCTCTTTCTTCTTTATGTGTTGTTTTTCATTTATACTAGTTTCTTTTTCTTTTTTATTTTATTATTAATACTTATTTATTTTACAAACTATTGTATTTTACTTTTTACCTCTTTCCTGCATAAATAGGGTAGGCCTCTTTTACCTATTTTGACAGGCTGTGTCCCAATGCCCTACTTCATGTCCAGTGTAGGATCCCAGGCCTGGACCTGACTAACTCCAGACACAGTTCAGACATGCCAGACTGAGAATAAACTCAGCTGAGGGCCTCACACTTGGCCCAGCAGGGATGGGCTCTCATACAGTAGTGGATCAGGAGACCACGAGGCAGCCCTACTGTGTTCTTGAGTCCTTCCCTAACACTCTATCAGGTTCACAGGTCAAGTCCCAACAAAACACGCATCCTCAAAGTACTCCCTATCCTAGAGGAACACAGGACTCTATTGAATTAAATTTTATTTTAGGAAACATAGAAGATATGGTATCCTAGAGAGTTTTGAGACTAGTGAACATACAGAAATGTAGGAACTATTAAAAGAAACACAAGGCAAAAGTTTTAAACTTTGAGCCAAACTAACAAGAAATTGAAATTAATCTCCAAGAGCTAAAAGTAATGAGAAGAGTGGGCAGATGGAACTCTTTAAGAGGCCCCACAAAGTGTAAAGCACTCCAAGGATATGAATTCCTGTTAGATTTTACCAGTCACAATAGGCATAATGGGCATGGTATTGGGTCAAGGTAAGGCAAGACTGACAATGAAAAGACCTATACGTAGTTTGTGCCCCAAAGGGAAGAAACTTCAATGATCACATATGAGTCAGCAAAAATTCAACTAACTCTGAAATAGACTTGTCTCTAATGCTCAGGGCTCAGTAATTCTAGCTCTATCCTCAGGATTGTTGAAAGTTCAAATTCACATCTGATCGAATTAGGAAACACAATGTAGACCAATTACAGGAAGTGGCCTAAAAATGGTTTGGTGAGCAGCAAAGTGAACTATCTTAAGAATTTGACCAAAATAAACTCCCTGTGCAAAATTATGAAATACTATGAATAACCAAAGACCAGAAGAATAAGAGGCAAAGAGAACCCCCCAAACCCCTTTTATAAGGTTACTGCGTAAGAAGTGGAAATTAATGTAAGTGAAATTTAAAAGGATAAACCAGAGAGTTGATAATGCAGCCCAAAGGTAAAACACTATCCAAGAAAAAGATAGGTTTTCTAAACATGAAAATAGTGTAATAAATAAAACCTAAAACAATGGCTAGGTAAATTACATGGCAGATTACAAATTACATGGGAGAAATAGCAATTCTCTTAAGTGGTAAAACATGTATATGAAAACTAGAGAAATTAAATTTATATACATATATACATATATAAACATACACATTCATATACATATTCATATATATACATGTATAAGAAGGGGAAGCTAGGAGATAATGGTGGATAGGATGACAGGGTAGGATATGTATTTCAGAAGAGAGGAAATTAAGTGTGCAAGAGAAAAATATTTTAAAGCATACTAGTGACAAAATTTGTGAACATTTGTATTCTTTATAATTATGATGAAACTTTATCTTAGGCTTAAAATATTTAAATATAAGCCCTTCATGTAGAAAGAACAGGTTTAGTATGCTTTCTTGGACTTGGAAAAAGTCATGTAATCTTAGATTAATAAGAACGATACTCATATAAAGATTCAGGTATTAGCATACTACATTAAAACTGCTCAAAAACATTATATACTACACAGACATTCTAACAAACTAAAATAAGAACAGGAAGCAAAATAAGAAATAAGAACTAAAGTAAGAAAAGAAAGAGTATCAAGCTATTTATGAGCATTGACTCCCATAGAAAGTAGAATGAGACCAGAAGCTGACATCTTGACTTCATACATTCTAGAAGCCAGCAATGGTGGGTAACAAAGCATCCATTGTGCTGGAAGAAAATGTGCATCAGCCTAACGCTCAAAAGCTCAGTAGTGTCCCAGGATTTCTGGTGCATTTTAGTTGCAGAAGAAAAGATGAACTTCACTAATGATTTTGCTTATAAAGAAAGTCAAAAGGAGAAAGGCAGAAGCAAGGAATAATGTGCAGAACAAAAACTAAAGTACAAAAAGAAATAGTGAGAAAAGAATGATTCAGCATTTAGGTAGATCTTGATAAATAACTACTTCATAAGAAGAGTTACCTAATTTTCAAAATAAAAATGCTTCAAGTACTAAATAAGAAAAACATGCACATTGGAAAGGCACAGACTGTCCTCAGAGAAATCAAAGGAGTTCACATGTTTCAGGAGTAGAAAATTGCTTGTCAGCTGTCTGTTCCTCTGGTCATGGGCCCTATGAACAAAACATGCAAGAAACAGCTGTATTTATCCCAAAGGAGGAATAGAAAATATTTACCCTCAATGGAATCTCCCTCAATAATAACAAAATTAACAAGAGGAGCCAGAGATTTGGCTCACTGGTTCCTGTGCCTGCCTCACAAGTGCAAGGTCCTGAGTTCGATCCGCAGTAACCACATACAATGCTGGGTGTGGTGACTCATGCCCACCAGCAATCAATACCACTTACCACAGTGCCGGGCATAGTGGCTCACACCTGTAATCCCAGCACTCAGGAGGCACAGACAGGAGGATTGCTGAGTTTGAGGCCTGCCTGGGCTACATAGTGAGCTCAGGGCCAGCCTGAACTACAAAGGGAGACCCTGTCTCAAAAAAAAATAATAATAATAATAAGAGATAATGAGAGAATAATAACTATGGAAAATCACGAGAAGAAAGACAAAGGGACTCCAAATACAGTAGTATCATATTAAGTGAAAATGAATAAAATTCTCACTAATGGCTAATATTTATTTATTGAACTCTCTAGTTGTATAACATACTAGAGATAAGTACTAATCACAGAAAGCTTCAGATAGAACAGATATTTTAGCAAAAAAAAATACAGAAGATGAAAATAATTACAGATAAGTCTCTGTGGACTGAATTGTGTCCCTCAAAATGCAGACACGAAAGCAATGACCCCAGTGTGGCACCACAGGTAGCCTCCAGAGGTGGTTAGGTTGTGGTGTAGTAGCAAGGGAGGTCCTCACCATGAGACTATTGACTCTGAATAGATGTCACGGCTGTCCACTCACCCAACCACCTGAGGACCTGAGGGAGCTGCATTTGCAAACCCAGCAGAGTCCCCTGCACAGACCAACCTGGAATACCATTTTGGGCTTTCAGCCTCCAGAACCATGGGTAATGATTTCTGCTGTATGAGCCACCAGGCCATTGCATCTTGTTACAGCAGCCCAAGTACAAAGAAAGAAGTTTAATGCCTCATAAAGTGTAAAAATTCCTTGTTACAGCTGCATAGTAGGCAAAGTACATAAAATAAAATTTGAAAATAATCAAGGAAAAAAATTTAAATTCCCTACCTTGATGGAAGACCTCTCTTAAGTAGTAAAAAACAGTCATTGAAGACATGGAGAATTTCAGAAGAGTGAGGAGCAAAGTTGGCTACCAAGCATAGCAGCACAGCTCCTACTATGGACTGGTTCTGAAAGATAACAGAGTCGAGCATGTACAAGGGTTGGGAGAAGAGAGAACTGTCATCATTCACACACCGGGCTTTGTCAAAACAGAGAGCTGTGAGGAAAAAACAGAACTAATAAAGAATCTGGCAAGTTTGCTAAATGTCATTTATATACCAGAATAAATGGACATTTCTGTGCCTTAAGAACACAATGAGCCATGATCTTTTCAGAAAATGTTGTTTGCCATAGCCAAAGAGATAAACAAAATTAAGAATAGTTACTTTAGATTAGAGGTTCCATTTGACCCTGCTATTTCCCTCCTGGGGATATACACAAAAGAATTACAAGATTCATATCACAGTGACATATGCGCACCCCTGTTTATAGCACCTCAGTTTGTGATAGCTAAATCTTGGAAACAACCCAAATGCCCATCAACTCTAGACTGGATAAAGAAGATGTATTTTTTTATAAAATGGAGTATTACTCTGCCATAAAGAATGATGAGATTGAATCATTTATACTCAAATGGATGTACCTTCAGGACATACTCCTCAGTGAAATAAATAGGTCACAGATGTGTAAATATCATATATTTTCCCTGGTATGAGAAACTAAGTTATAAATGTATTCTAGAATGCATGATTGGCAGTATAAAATAGTAAATATTCAAAGGGAAATGGGTTTAGTGATAAATAATGAATGAAAAACATTGATGGTTATAAAAAGGAAAAAAAATACTTGTGTATATAGGGGTGGGAGAGGTAGGGTGGGTAGGGGAAGGGGAAAATGAAAACTAAGTTGTGTCATATACTGCTACAAATTCTCAGTGTAGAGTGTAATTGTGATATATAATGTACCAATAAAATGTACCAATTTTTTAAAAAGAATAGTTACTTTAAAAAGTGTATCATCTGAATGGATGCAAAACAGGGCTTTACTGAAACAAATTAAAGTAATTTATAAATACTATATAAATAGAGAATGATGCCTGTCTATAGATGGAAAGATGTTCCAAAGCCATGATTTCTCTTAAATTTTTTTTTTTTTGGCAGGTTCTCACTTTGTAGTTCAGGATGGCCCTGAGCTCATTATGTAGCCCAGTCAAGCCTCCAACTCAGCAATCCTACTGTCTCTGCCTCCCAAGTGCTGGGATTACAGGCATGAGCCACCACGCCCGGCACTGTGGTATGTGGTATTGATTGTTGGGTGGGCGTGAGTCTCCATGCCCAGCATTGTATGTGGTTACCGGGGATCAAACTCAGGACCTTGAGCTTGTGAGACAGGCGCTGGAACCACTGAGCTAACCCTCTGGCCCTCTTAAAATGTATTTTTTTTAAAAAGTTTATGTAAATCTGGAAGAAAGGAGTTTGTGAGATCCAAACATAAAGGAGTGGTAAGCATCCAGGAAGGACACAGGCAGTTTACCCTGACCAGATCATTTGCACTGTGTACAGGTCTGAATTATCACTGTGATCCATAAATGTGTACAGTTGCTATGCATCAACTAAAAGCAAAACTTTAAAATCAATGTAAATCAAAATTCCAACAGAAGTTTTCTTGAATTTCTTGGAACCTGTCATTCTGGAAGGGTGGGCAGAAGGGTAGCCCTAGAAATAG
>PVIC010055593.1:0-11198 GCA_004025085.1 Thryonomys swinderianus
AGTGCTGGGATTACAGGCATGAGCCACCACGCCCGGCACTGTGGTATGCGTTATTGATTGTTGGTAGTCGTGATTCTCCATGCCCAGCATTGTATGTGGTTACCGGGGATTGAACTCAGGACCTTGAGCTTGCGAGGCAGGCGCCAGAACCACTGAGCTAACCCTCCAGCCCCAGATATTGTTTCTTGATTATCCAATGCATTTAAATAGATACAAAGGATACACAATTCATTAAAGTGTGGTCTGCCTTAAATTTTTTCAAATGTTAGTTACCAAAGAGTAATGAAGTATATATTTGGTCCTATGTTTTCTTTTTTTTTTTTAACTTTACCTATATCATTATTAATTATGCCCACTGAACATGAATATTACCCCTAATCAATGCGTGCATCTTGTATTTGATTATTTTTTGTATTAATGCAGTTAGTGCTCTTATTTTGGATAATTAGTTTTAAAGTCACTTGGAAGATTGTATGAAATGATATGTAATTGTTACAATGTCAAATAAATATTTTAGATTTGTATTTTGTGTTGATCTATCAGCTTTTAGGATTTAAATATCTTAATGTCACACATAAACACCTCTAACTCATAACGTCAGTTTTCCTTCTCCCATTTCATTGCATATGGTGGTGTGTCTCTAAAACAAAGTTTAAAAAATTGGTTCAACTGTAATATCATTATTACTCTTAAAAACAATTCCTAAGAGTTTTAAAGTACTAACAAATGCCCGATGTTAAAAATTCTTTCATGTCATACTAGTTTTGGTTGTTTAAATTTAATTGGAGCTGGGTGTGGTGATGCAGGCCTGTGATCTAAGCACTGGCGAGGCTGAGGGGAGAGAATCACCATGAATTCAGCTTGGGCTACAGGGTAACTTCAGGGCCAGTCTGAACTACATAGCAAGACCCTGTCTCTAAAAGAATGAAAGCCAAAACCGAAAAACAACCAAACAACAACAACAAAACCCTAAAGTAAAATTGGTTTATTCAGATTGTGAGCTAAAGTATGCATATGCCATCTGATGTATGTGTGTCTTAGATACTTCTGAATGTGTGGACCCCTCTCTCCTTTGCCTTTTATGTTCTAAGGAGATTTAGTAGTTTATTTTTATAAAATTTTTAACATTCTGGACCTTTTTTTTCTTTCACTGGAGTTTGACTCTTATGTCTTCCCATGGAGCTACTTCCACAGCCCAGTTTTTTGTTTTGAGACAAAGTCTTGCTAAATTACTAAGTTGACCAGGCCCTAGGCTTAAACTGGTGATCCTGCTGTCTCAGTTTCCCAGAGTTTAGGGAATATAGGCGTGTGGCATTGGACCTAGCTTCTGGATCATTTTTGCTAACTAGTTGCAGTTTAATCAGATTCACATTTAGAATTTTTGGCTTGATGTTGGAGATGAACCCCGAGCCTCAAATAAACCTGTATGTCCTTCTGTGTTGCTAAGATCAGTGGGTGTGAGAATACTGATGTGGTGGGTCCAAGCACTGTTAGCTGATCTGACTCTTTTCACATTCCCTATCAACTCTTAGGTCTTAGGAGCATTAGTAGCCATTGTTTGGTCCACTATTTATTTCATCAGGGTTCCAAATGGTGATAATTAGATCTATCACCCTATCACACTTGTTAGCCAAAATTTCTTCTGCACTCAGAACTTTCTGAAATGAATTATCTTGTTTTCCATGATACAGCTTTTATGGAAAAAACACCACTTGATGCTTTTTCCCTTTGGTTTACAATTTATAGAAGAGTGAGGGGTTGTGTATGTGATGTTGGAGGTTAAACCTAGTATGAAGCATGTGTTAGCCAATTACTGTGCCATTGCCCTACATCCCCAGCCCACCCCAAGTTTTTTGTGTTTTGATTTTTTTTTTTTTGAGACAGGGTCTCGCTTTGTAGTTCAGGCTGGCCCTGAGCTCACTATGTAGCCCAGGCAAGCCTCAAACAATCCTCCTGCCTCTGCCTCCCGAGTGCTGGGATTACAGGCATGAGCCACCACGCCCGGTTTGATTTTTTTTTTTTTTTGAGTTGAGTATAGCCTCCCTGGGAACAGTTCACATAAGTTTTTTATTTGAACATCTTTTAAAATCTTACATAATATCATAATAGCTGTTAGAAAGAGCTATTAGAAATTTTTACTCTATAGTATAGGAAGTGCTGATTTTGTATACCTCTTTTGAAATATTAGTGTGGAACAAGAATGTCAGACTTGATAAGAAAGACCAATTATTGATAGATGTTTTCTGCAGTGATGGTTTTGTCCTTTTAAGTTTGTCACTCCTTACACTAAAAAAAGATACTCGATCAAACTATTAACTTACAGAAAGTGAGTCCATGTAATCTGAACTGAGGGAGAATGTGACACTGAAGTGCTTCAGTGAGTGTATGTTGCTATTGGATGAAATTTCAGGTGGGAAATGACTATTGTGTGGTATCAGGTAGTCAGTTTAGTATATTACCTTGATTGCTTTTAGAAAAGGGAATTTTATTGTAAATGAGAGCCAGAGAAGCTGGTAAATATCTGTTAGTGTTAAAAGTGTCTGCTTTTCTTAGAGTGGGAAATGCCTTTATTTTAAATACACACTGTTAGAGGGAATGTATGAGACTTTTTTTTAACATTTCATCTGACTTTGTGTTTAAATAGGAAATTTTTTAGTGACCACAATAAAGTGTTGGTTTACGTTATTTTCAGTTACTAAGTATGTTTGATTTTCAGAGTTACTAAATCTGCTAGGTGGCTGTTTCCTTTTAGTTTTTCTAACTTGAGAATTTCCTTCTAACTTGAGAATTTCCTTCTAATTAACTTGAGAAGTTTCTTCTAATTAACTCTTCAGTATTTATAGTGATTGAGAATCATTTTGTCTTTTTTAACCCTGTTGTTGAAGCAATTTGAATATTGATTTAAATATCTATTTGCTAAAACCACCTACTAACTGGCTTTCTCAAGTTATTGTGAAGCATGGTTTTACACCTGTTACTTCAACTACCCACAAGATGGTACTCATTACTTTCATGTTTGTAGAATTGACTTTTTCTAAGATGCTTATATGAAAATCTATAAATTTATTATGCCATAGAATTCTAATTATTTTTTAATATTTATCATATGGAAGTACATTATGGAAGTGTGATATAAATCCATCTGTTCAACTTGCTGTAATTATCCTTTATTTCTTCTCCATCTTGTTGGGTAAGTGATGAATTGATTTGCTTTAAGTTCAAATGAATAATACACTAAATGCATTTCAACTTTGACCTTGTTTCACATAAGCTTTGGATTGCATCTCTTTTTTTTTTTTTTTTTGAGACAGGGTCTCCCTTTGTAGTTCAGGCTGGCCTTGAACTCACAGCACTCCTCCTACTAATGCCTCCGAGTGCTGGGATGACAGGCGTGAACCACAACACCCAGCACTGTGGTATGTGGTATTGATTGCTGGTGGGTGTGAGTCACCACGCCCAGCATTGTATGTGGTTACTGGGGATCGAACTCAGGACCTTGCACATGCGAGGCAGGCGCTGGAACCACTGAGCTAAATCTCTGGCCCTGCATCTTTTTTTTATAATATATAATTTTTTCCTCGCCATATTTAGATTAGGCACGTAACCTTTTTCAAAGAGTAAATACAATTTAGACCTCATAATTTTTTACATAGTGTCACTATTATATCTAATGATTTTTAAAAAGTTTTTATTGTGGGGCCGGAGGGTTGGCTCAGTGATTCAGGCTGGCCCTGACCTCACTATGTAGCCCAGGCAAGCCTTGAACTCACAGCAATCCTCCTGCTTCTGTCTCCTGAGTGCTGGGATTACAAGAGTGAGCCCCATGCCCAGCATTGTGGTGTATGGTTACTGGGAATCAAACTTGCAACCTTGTGCTTGCAAGGCACATGCTGGAACCACTGAGCTAAATCCCTGAACCCCTGAAAAACATTAGCTCTTTGACTTTTGACTTTAGAATACAGATTTTAGTAGACATATGGAATCAAATGTATGTCTGCATTATCACCGTTTACCAAATATTCCTTTTGCAGTTCAGTAACTGTTCAAGTAACTGCAAAGTTTGTGTTTATCAGGTTTATGTTGTATTAAGTTGAGAAAAATGAACATGACCTGGATGAGGGAGAAGAATTATTCGGAATAACCTACCAAGGCTCTACTCTGTGGACAGTGGTGCTAGATCCTTATGGTCGCTCAGTGGCTGAAACAATCACCATGTCTGACAGTGTGTGTTGTTCTGTTGCATAACCCATGCCTCATGATACTACTGTTTGTGAACATGGTCACCATGACTGACATCCCTAAGAGGACTGTGTGAAGTTAGCAAAGGCTCATGGGAGCTTGGCAGAGGGGAATGTGAGCATGAGCTCACCGGAGAAAAGCTGGAGTAAGTCAGAAGCAACGACAGCTAATGCATTGCCTTTAAGGGCTGCTATAAAGGTGAAATGAGTGCAGGTACCCTGAAAGTAGGCTATACATTATGCAGCTTTATAATGGTTATGTTTTTCTTTTTTTTTTTTTTTTTGGTATCAGGAATTGAACTCAGGATCATTGCGCTTGATAGGCAAACATGGCACTAATGAGTTACAGCCGGCCTGATTTCTTTTTTCTTTTTCATTTGAAAGGCAGCGGAATAAGGAAGCTGTTGCTCTGAGTACTTACTTTGTCTCTTCTTAGGTTTGTGATTTTGTTAAACTGTAATCTTTCCAATCCAGTTTCTGTAACTATAAAATAATAATGCCACATTTATCAAATTGTTAGAAGTTTTGGGAATGATGTCTGCCACACAGTACATAGTAAATACTACTGTACTAATACAGTTTTCCTTCTCTGGCAGCAATTCTCTGATGGCACTAAGATAATTCAAAGTAGTGTGATTGAGCATGAGTTGCAGAATACAACACGTCTTTTAGCAGTTTAGAGTTGGGAAACAGCATTTTCTCTTCAGTGCTCTCTGGAAATACCTTTTGGTAGAGGCTGGGTTTAAGCTAAACTTTGAATTTTAAGGAGAAGAGCACAAGTAAAGTATCCTGTATCACCTTGACCAGGAAGATTGTATATAGGAAGAAAGAAAAGAGGTCCCCTCCACTTTTGGTACCAGGGATTGAACTTGGGACCTTGTGATTATGAGGCAGGCATGGCATTATTGAGTTAAATGCCTAGTGAGGTGAGGTTTTTTTGTAGGATAGGCAAAATGATTGAAAATTTATTCTGTAGGTGATGAGACTGATAATTTTAGTTGACATTGGTTATTACACAGTTAAAGTGCTCTTGGGAATCTTCAGGTGGTGTTAACATGAACTGTTAGAGTTCTGACCTAAACTGGAGTTTTCAGTGAGAATTTCATGTTAATTATTTTAACTCCTACTTATCACAGTTAAATGAAGCTTTCGATGTCAAATAACTAGAGAACTAGGCAAAGGCTTGAGTTTCTACATTATTTTGATTTCTAGCCCGTGAGCTTATTTCAGCTTCAGCCTGTGATTCCTGATGGTAAGACACCTACTGAGGAGGACACTTAAGTATTAACTCTAGGACTGCGGGTGTAGCTTAGTGCTGGAGCACTTGGCTAGGATGTGTGAGTGAGGTTCTCAGTTTGATCCCTGGTACTGGAGAACCACAGCAGCTACAATAAACACAGTAGCAACCACAGACACCCTGAGAAACTTAGACCAAAGCTGGTCTCATTTTGACTGTTTATGTCCTTCTCTTTGTGTGTACTGATGGACAACATAAAAATGCTTCTGAGAAGGAGAAGCTGTTGACTTCAGTGTACTCCTGTCTGGGGAGATCTGTTAACTGCCAAATATTTCAGTTAGTACTTGAGTACAGTAGCACTGTTCACCTTCTGGGTTTTTACCCCGTTTGAGACAGTTATGATGTGTTGCCCAGACTGACCCATGATTCCTGCTCTCAAGTTATCTGCCTGCTTCATGCGACTCAGTGGCTGGGACTAATGGTGTGCTTCCACACCTTGGCTTCCTTCTTGGTTTTGTGATGAATCATGGTTATCTAGAGGAATCCTGATTATGCTTTCTTACTTTGAACACTTAATACTGAGATATTAAAATAAAGCAGGATAAAATTAGGACTTAGGTGCTGGAGATTTAGCTCAATGGTTCTGGCGCCAGCCTAGCAAGCACAAGGTCCCTGGTTTGATCCCCGGTAAACACATACAACAGTACTGGGAGTGGTGGCTCATGCCCACCGGCAATCAGTATCACATACCACAAATGCTGGGTTTGGTGGCTCAAGCCTGTCATCCCAGCACTCAGGAGGCAGAAGCAGGAGGATTGTGGAGTTTGAGGCTTGCCTGGGCTATATAGTGAGCTCAGGGCCAGCCTGAGCTACAAACTGAGACCATGTCTCACAAAAAACAAAAAACAAAAAACTAAGACTTAGGAGAATGAGCTGTAAAAAAAAATGATAGTTGGAGATTTTACTCTTTATTTTTGGTTGTACTGGGATTTGAACCCAGGATCTTGAGTATGCTGGGCAAGAACTGTGTCCCTAGACCCAGTATTTTGCCTGTTTTTTAAAAAAAAATTAATGGTGGTATTGGGAATTGAACCTAGGGCTGTGCACTTAGCTATGTCTGAGGCCCTTTTGTTTTTATTTTTAGAGACAGGGTCTCGTTTTTGTAGTTCAGGCTGGCCCAGAGTTCACTATGTAGCCCAGGCAAGCCTTGAACTCACATTCCTCCCGCTAATGCCTCCTGAGTACTGGGATAACAGAGGTGAGCCACCACACCCAGCTCTGTGGTATGTGGTATTGATTGCTGGTAGGCGTGAGTTACCACGCCCAGCATTGTATGTGGTTACTGGGGATCAACTCAGGACCTTGCGCTTGTGAGGCAGGTGCTGGAACCACTGAGCTAAATCTCTGGCCCTATTTTTAATCTTTTTGAGACACAGTCTCTGTAACTAGCTAAATAACCCAGGTTGAAGTTAAATTTATGATCTTTCTGCTTTAGCCACCCAGTGTGCTAGGATTACAGGTGTGTAACACCACATCCAGTTTGGTATTTATGTTGTAAATGGTATTTTTTTCTTTTTGGCTGTGTTGGGGATCAAAGTCAGGGCTTCATGCCTGTTACCAAGCACCCTACCACTGAATTACCTTGGTAGCCTCTTCTTTAGTTTTTTATTTTTAAAATTGATTGATTGATTGATAGAGACAGTCTTACTTTGTAGTTCATGCTGGCCCTGAACTCACTGTGTAGCCCAGGCTAGCCTTGAACTCATGGCAGTCCTCCTGCCTCTGCCTCCTGAGTGCTGGGCTTACATGCGTGAGCCACCATGCCTGACATTGTGGTATGTGATATTGGGGATTGAACTCAGGACCTTGCGCCTGTGAGGCAGATGCTGGAACCACTGAGAAAAACCTCTGGCCCCTTTTTAGTTTATATTTATAAAATTTTATATATATATATATACATATATATAAATATTTGTATGCTTCTCTTGTCTTGCATCTTGCACACTCATTTCTAGTAGTTTTCCTTAGAGGTCTTTCTAAAACAGTACATAGAGAGCTTCTTTATTATTATTCTTTTCTTTTACTACTGGAGCAATGTAACATTCCGTTGCATAGATGAGTCATGGTTGATGTGACATCTGTGTATTGGAGCAGTAGAACATTAAATGAGCTAATATGTGTAAACACTTAAGTATGTAGCATATAGAAATTGTTAAAAAATTGCTGTTGTTATGTAAAGTGATGATTTCCTGTTGTCTCTGAGTCTGTTTGTCGACTTTGTTCTAGGGCTAGTTGATATTCATGTACAGCAGCTACACTTTTACAAAATTAATGAACTTTTTTTTTTTTTTTTGAGACAGGTTCCTGCTTTGTATTTCAGGCTGGACCTGAGCTCACTGTGTAGCCCAGGCAGGCCTTGAACTCAGCAGGGCTCCTACTTCTGCCTTCTGTCTTGACTTTTGTAGCAATGTCTTTCATTTATAGTTATGCTGTTTAAGAATATATCATTGGTGTACAGTTTAATTTTTAAACTTTTGTTAGTGCACGTTTGTAGTACATAATGATTACATTCACTGTAGGGAATTGGTACATGTACATAAAACATGTGAATTTTTTTTCGCTCTTTCCTTCCACCCCTTTTATTTTTTCAGCATCTGATTTATTTATTTATAAGACCTTATGAAATAAATTGTCATATATACAGATTGGAAACCAGATTAATAGGCCGGAAAACATATAAACACGTATGGTAATTGTTAGTTTGATTTTGTCTTTTTTTTTAAAGTGTTTTTAAGTCTGAGTTCTCTTTATCTGTTGAAGAACCAGAAGCTTCTGACACTTGGAGTTTTTCAGTCTGAATTTTGTTGCGTGATTCGTATTCAGGATGTAGTTTGCCATGTCCCTGTATCCTCTCTATTGCTAGCTTTTTGCCAGAATGATCTAGAGGCTGCGTCAGATGCAGCTTCCATACCTGTATCTCGCCTGTAGGTGGTGCTGTTCTTTCATTGCTAGGTGTTTAAGACTGGAGCTCTCCTGTGTCTGATGTTAACACCTTCTGATGCTCACTGTTTAGATCTGTCAATTCTCTTGGGTCTGAATAAATGATGATATTCTAATGTTTCATTCACTGGAATATTTCTGGGAAAAGGAGGTTTTCTGTGGTCTGGTAAACCAGTGTTAACCGTTGCCAGTATATGACGGTATTGCTACAGAAAGAGCAGGATACTTGCTTGATTCATTTCCTTCATTTACTAATTTTCAAAAGGACAGAACATTTCCTTTCTAGTTTACTTCAAGGAGATCAGTTGTTATCATTTTGAAATATTGTGAACTAATGGATTTAAATGTATTTGCAATATTATCTCTTCTGAATCTCAGGTTGTCTTCAGCCAGTAAGGTTTTCAGGTTGGCTCCTGAGTTCTTCTGGTACATTTCTGTTATTTTTTTTTTTTTTGAGACAGGGTCTTGCTTTGCAGTTCAGGCTGCACTATGTAGCTCACTATGTAGCCCAGGCAAGCCTTGAACTCAGCAATCCTCCTGTCTCTGCCTCCCGAGTGCTGGGATGACAGGCGTGAGCCACCACGCCCGGCCATTTCTGTTATTTTCTATGACTAGATTTTTCAGGCTTATCTTTTCATTTTTAGCTCTGGACCTTGAATCAGCTGATTCTTCAAAAAGTCCTGATTTTCTTTAGTCAGAAATGGTATTTTAAGACTACATACAGTATGGACCTTTGGCCTTTCAGCAGGTAGAACTACTGAAAACACACCTTGGCCATACACACACACACACACACACACACACACACACACTCACACTCCTCATACATTAATGTACCAGAATGTTTGTGTGTGAAGTTCCTTAAGGGCTGATGTGATCCTGTGCTGTTAGCTGTGAGGTTTTCACTGATGTCCTTTACCAGGTTAAAGACATTCCTTTTTATTCTTGGGGTGTGTGTGTGCGTGCTTATCATAAGAGGACATTAGGTTGTATCAAGTGATTTTTTAAGTCATTATTGAGATCATGCCTTTTCCTTTTTATGCTATTGGTGTGGTATATCTTATTTATCAATTGTTAGACATTAAATCAGCATCCTTGAAAAAACATTTGATTGTAGAGTGGAATTATTTTCATATGTTGCTGAATTTGGTTTGCTAATTGATTTTTTGATATTTTTTGGGTTTAAGTTCTTTTTTTTTTTTTTTTGAGACAGAGTCTTGCTTTTTAGTTCAGGCTGGCCCTGAGCTCACTTTAGCCCAGGCAAGCCTTGAACTCAGCAATCCTCTTGCCTCTGCCTCCCAAGTGCTAGGAGCCACCATGCCTGGCATTGTAGTGTGTGGTACTGATTGCTGGTGGGCATGAGTCATCAGGCCCAGTATTGTATGTAGTTACTGGGGATTGAACTCAGGACCTTGAGCTTGCCAGGCAGGTACTGAAACCACTGAGCCAAATCTCCGGCCTTGTGTTTAAATTCCTAAATGATGGTTTAGAGTTTTTTGTGTGATATCTTTGTCTAGTTTTAGTGTGAAAGTCATAACTGGCATCCTAGAATAAATTGGGAAGTGAGGCCGGGTTTACTAGTGTGTGCCTATAATCTCAGCACCGGAGAGGCTGAAGCAGGAGGATCACTTTGAGTTTGAAGTCAGACAGCTATACAGTAAGACCTTGCCTCAAAAATAAAAATTGGGAAGTGTTCCTCAGCTTTTTAAAAAATAGTTGTGAATAATTACATTGTCTTTAGATGATTGGTAGGATTCACCATTGAAGCCATCTGGACCATGGCTTTTCCTTATGGCTCCAGTTTTTGATCTATTTCCAGTCTATTTATATTTCTTATATCTTCTTGAGCCAGTTCCAGTAGTTTGTCTTCCAAGGAATTCATTCCGTTTATCTAAGTTATTTAATTTCTTGTCATACAGTTGTTCATGATCTTCGTTTGTAGTCTTTTATTTCTGTGATCCTAAGGTCTTGGATCTGCTAGCTCTGGTACTGCCAGACCTCCCCTATGCTTTAAAAAATTTTGAGACAAAATCACCTCCCTGTATAGCCCAGACTGCCCATGAACTTGAGGTCCTCCCTGGCTCCTGGAGTAGTAGGATAGCTGGGATGGTAGAAATGCACTAATATTCCTGGTTCTCATTTGTGATTCTAGTAATTTGAGTTTGCTTTTTAAAAATTGTCTGTTCTAATTAAAAGTTTAGCTTCAGGGCTGGAGATTTAGCTCAGTGGTTCTACGCCTATCAAGCACAAGGTCCCTGGTAACCACATACAACAGTACAAGGTGAGGTGACTCACACCTACCAGCAATCAGTATCACATACCACAAATCCAGGCATGGTGGCTCACGCCTGTAATCCCAGCACTCGGGAGGCAGAGGCAGGAGGATTGCTGAGTTTGAGGTTTGCCTGGGCTACATAGTGAGCTCAGGGCCAGCCTGAACTACAAAGCAGGACCCTGTTTCAAAAAAAAAAAGTTTAATTTCATTTTATTCCTTTTAAAAAAAATTTTTTTTGGTACCAGGAATCAAACTCAGCACCTTGCCCTTTCAACAAAGGGGCCAGAACCACTAAGCTAAATCCTTGGCCCTTAATTTCATTTTGTTCTTATTCGCTTAATTCATTTCTTCTCTGTTCCTTTTTTTCTTACTTCTGCACTTGTGTTACAGGGTTAGTTTGCTCTTTTTCTTTTTTTTTGTTTTTGTTTTTGTTTTTGTTTTTGTTTTT
>PVIC010055594.1:0-11187 GCA_004025085.1 Thryonomys swinderianus
CTCTGTCTCTCTCTCTCCCTCTCTCCCTCTCTCTCCTCTCTCTCTCCCTCTCTCCCCCCCTCTCTCCCCCTCTCTCTCTCCCTCTCCCTCTTTTCCTTTCTCTACCTCTCTCTTTTTCTTTCTCTCTCCCCTTCTCTCCCACTGTGTCTCTCTCTCCCTCTCTCACGCACACAAACACGCACACATAAATATATGATCAGCCCCATGATGTATTTTTCAATTCTTTATATTTTATAGAAATCTAGTTTGCCAAATACAGGTGAGTGAAAATGTATTTTGAAGACATAATGTTTAAAATAAAGTCCTCATCAACAAATACATTTTGGCACATATGTTTTATAAGGGGGTAAAAATGTGTCCTACATTGGCTAAGGTGTTTGTAGACATTGCCTTAAGGAAATACTGGTTCTAAAAATGCAACACGGAAAGGTCAAGGACTTTTATTATTCATGGACAGGGACCAATCACATCAATACAGGCAGAAGCCTGATATAAAAAATCAATAAAGATGATTATGGAGGAGTAAACAGGACTCTAGTAAGTGAATTTGTTAAGTGGTCTTGTTAATTGCTTGAACATTAATCAGAATTTAGAAATGAAAGTAGTTTTTTTTTTTTTTTTTTTTGAGACAGGGTCCTGCTTTGTAGTTCAGGCTGGCCCTGAGCTCACTATGTAGCCCAGGCAAGCCTCGAACTCAGCAATCCTCCTGCCTCTGCCTCCCGAGTGCTGGGATTACAGGCGTGAGCCACCATGCCCGGCAAGAAATGAAAGTAGTTTTGAAATGCTACTTATAAGCTCATAGGTCTTGGGAAACTCTTTTTATTTTTATGACTTATTGAATTTGTATAGTCCTTGTTTCACCCACTTCTGTTCTTTTAAGAGAATAAAAGCAATAATTATATGAAAATAAGTGACAATCCATGCTCTAAGCCTGGCTTTCCAGTAGTGTCCGGTATCTTCTCTTGTTGCAGACCACACATTTTTCTTAACTGAATCCTTTTGCCACAAGATATATTTCTGAACCAGATCTTGTGTTTCAAGTGATATAGTTGCCTAAAAGTTCTATGTTGCATTAAACAAGAATCGGTGTCTTCATACCATTTGTGCAATGGTTTAACCTTTAGATAGAGGAAACCACTGTCTTCTACTATTTGAACAGTTCATAGTATCTCCACCATCTCCAGGATTTAAGCTACAATAGTTACTTATATGATTTATTTTTACTAACATTTACCATAGTAATTAATAGCCACTAGGTGTAATAGACGTTAGGATTAGTACCAGATTTAATCTGTCTTTTTATTTATTTATATATTTTGTGATGCTAGAAATTGAACTCATCTCATACATGCTACACACATGCTGCTGTAGTGAGCTGAATCTCTGACCACTGAAGGTTTGAATTGCCTGATTCTTAATCACATAATGAATCCTCACAACTGCAGTTTCCAATATTAATTCTATTTTTGAGTTGATATCTGTTCAATTTTATCCTACTGTCTTTGGTATTACTGCCACGAAGGCATTCATAGCTAGACTTTATTATTAAAATAGAGCTATTTTTAGAATAGTGATATCTTTTATTATGCATAGCTGTATTTTAATGCCATAACATACAAGTAATTGGCTTTTTGGTAGAAGCAACCCAAATGAAACTCAAGTTTTCTAGGTATCACTTGTTGATACAGGGCATTTTCACTGTTTGGGTAGCAAGTTCTGCAATTAGTATGGTTTTAAAATATTATAAACAGTACAATTTCAACACTGAGCTTATTATGAAAGACACTAGTGAAATATGTGAATACACATTCTATAAACTTTGATAAAGATATTTCTATTTTGATCAATAATGAAAATAAACTTTTATTTACTGATTGACTTGATAATCCTGTGATGTCATAGTTTCTAACAGTGCCACAGATTCCACATAAATAAAGGTTGCATAGCATTTTTGCTTTCGTAGCTGTGTAACATATACAAAGGATGAAAATACATAGCACCTCTTCAAAATGAGAATTAGGAGGTGTGAGGGCGATCTGGCTGGAACATCTGTCACCCCGTTGGTTGCCAGGGTTGATCACATTCATGCAGCTGGGTGGGCAGTGTCCTCTTCCTTCTTCAACCTGCGTGTGTGTCTGTACCAGTGTTCTGCATCCAGTTAAAGAGCACAACCACCCAGGATCGAAGAGGGCCTCTTCTTCTGTTGGGGTGGAGCACTGGTGTGCTCCTCCTCTAAAACCTCCAAACAAGACCTCACAATGGAAGTGAGAATAGTATATGACCTCTCTACCAGGAGTTACATAAATTAGAGAGGAAACTTTTATCATTAAAGGTGTAATCATGTTTTAGAATCACAACACATATACCGTACATATATACACATGATCTTCAGGGTTTTTGTTGTTGTTTTTGTTTTTGAGACAGGGTCGTACTTTGTAGTTCAGGCTGACCCTAGGCTTACTATGTAGCACAGGCAAACCTCGGATTGAGCAATCCTCCTGCATCTGCCTCCCAAATGCTGGGATTATAAGTGTGAGCCACCACACCTGGCTAATCTTTAGTTTTTCTTAATTTGCATCTTTATCGATACCTTATATATACACGAAAAGATCACACACAATATTAAGAATTTGTACCAGTATATGACACGATTTAACTTGCATTTTTCCCATTCCCCCACCCACCCTTCAATCCCCTGGTCCATATATACTTAAGCTTTGTTTCCCTTTTTAAATCACTATCATATTTTTGCTTTCCCTTATTACTTACCCCTACACCCATTTCCCTTTGAATATTTTCTATTTCATAATATCTACCATATATTCTAGAGCCCATTTACATCTTCAGTTTCTCATACCAGAGAAAAGATATGTTTACAGATCTGTTACCTATTTATTTCACTTATGAGTATGTCTTGAGTGTACATTCATTTCAATATAAATGACTCAAACTTATCCTTCTTTGTGGCAGAATAATAATCTTCAGTTTTATATATTAAATAATCCCATAAATGGTTTTGACAGATGATAGGTAGATAGATAGATATATAGATGGATAAACTGTTAGACAGATGGAGTTGTTAGAAGTGGATATTTTCTGTTTATCCATATTATCAAATCTAGTATACTAAAATTCCTGGAGTAGAAGAAATCTTCTGGTTAACCAATTACAGAAATGGATACAACAAAATATTAAGTTGTTGTTATTTCTTTGATCTATTATGTTACATAGAAACAACAAAATAAGGGCCAGGTATTTAGCTGAAGTGGTACTGTGCCTACCTTGGAAGCAGAAGGGCCTGAGTTTGATCTCTGGTACTGAAAAAAGGAAAAGAAAAGAAAGAAACAACAAAATAACTTTGTATTACATGTTATCTTTAGCTAAGGCATTGTACTTGGTATTATATTATTTGTGCAGTAGATTATAAAATTTTATTTGATATTTGCTTGAACATTCTGATCCCAGGAACAGGATTCTAATTTGGATGGCTCTTTATTTTTAATTATTTATGATGCTAATTATCATACTGATAATCAACATAAGATAAAACTGTATTTTTATCATAGTGGCATCACAACATTTATGCTGTTATAATTTAAAATACGTGAATGATTAGTGCAGTAGGTTATAAGAAGTTCTTACCATTTTAATGCATCATAACCTAAAACAGCTGATAATATGACCCACAGTTATTCATTTTGCCTATGTAAACTCTTTGAAACTTGACACATATTTAATGACTGGATGGGTATGATATTTTAAATATCTTGGGATATGTGAACTACATCGTTCACTTGCACAACTTGATAAATGTTTGTTCATTTTATGGGATGTAATATATTTCACATTGGTTTGATTTATTGTTTCAGACTGAAATTTAATTTAACACATTTTCTTGCTAACTGAATTGTAAATGAATTATGTTAACAGTCCCTCTGGGTAAAGGCTTAGAAAAAATACATATGGTCAATAACCATTTTATGTGACATAATTGTATAAAAAGTATACTTTAGAGAACTACTATAGACTTGCTTATTTCTTCATAAATAAATTTTATGAAAAGGATGAGAACTGACCAGAAATTTATTTGAAGGATTCCAGCTATAATGACCTTGTAAATGAAGTTCACTTCACCCACTGTATTAACCTCATTTAGTTTCTGTGGGAAAACATCTGACTTAATCTTGAAATCATTGTTATTAGTTTAAAATGCAAAAATTTAATTGCATATTTTCACTTTTTGGTTTGGTCAGTTTTGATGGTATTTCCTCAATAAGTAAAATTTTGCATAATTTTAATTGTGCTTTGATTTGATTTGATTTGATTTGGTTTCTGATTTTCTGATGCAAAGTTTCACTGTGTAGTTTGGGCTGGCTTCAAACTGTGTAGACCAGGTTGTCATTGAACTCACAAGCCTCCTGCTTCAACCTCCAAATGCTAGGACTACAAATGGATGCCATAAATACTACCTTAAATTCAACTTGTCAAGAACTAAACCTAACTTTTCCACTTCAAATATAAGAATATATACTATTCCTTTGATTGATTTTTATTTTTTAATTTAAATTCAATTCTTTATTGGTACATTTTATATACAATGCACATTCACATTCACATTCAACATTGGGGAAACTGTACCAGTATATGACACAAGTTAATTCTCATTTTTACCCATATCCCTACCCACCCCCACCTCCTATATACATATTCTTTCCCTTTCTTTCTAAATCATATTTATTCCTTTCCCACATTACTTTCTCCCACCACATTCCCTTTGAATATTTCCTATTTCACAAAATCTATCATACATTCTAGAATTCATTTACATCTACAGGTTTTCATACCAAAGAAAAGATACGGTATTGACATATGTGTGATCTATTTATTTTACTTATTAGTGTGTCCTGCAGGTGTATCCATTTGCACATAAATGAATGAATCTTGTCATTCTTTATGGCAGAGTAATACTCCATTAGTACACACACACACACACACACACACATGCATGCATCTTCTTTATCCAGTCACAAGTTGATGGTCATCTTGGCTATATTTCTTTGATTATTAGTTTTTATTTTCCTGTAACTATGATTCCTCTCACATGTACAACATTGCTGGGATACTTATATCCATAGCAAACTGATTGAATCTTAAGAAAACTATTGCATCCTTCAACTTGTTTATTTACTTTTAAAATTGCTGGATGTTGTGGTGCACGTCTGTAATCCCAGCACTTGGGAGCACAGCCAGGAGGAATGCTGTGAGTTTGAGGCCAGCCTAGGCTACATGGTGAATTCAGGACTAATCTGAACTATATAGTGAGACCTGTCTCAAATGAATGAATGAATGAATGAATGAATGAATGAATGAATGAATAAGTAGAATTGTTAAGATGTCATAACAAGCCCTACAATGTGCTGCAGTACCTCATGTTCTGTAATTTTGGAAAAGATACCCATATTTATGTCAGTGTTGCCAAAGATGTCCATGGTCATGCTTTCTACCCAATGGAAAGTTTGCAAACAAAACCAAAAATTTTCCAGACACTTCTGTCTACAAACCCAATTGTTTAAAAACAAAAGCATTGGTAAGCTGAGATATCTCTGTACTCTTAGGAAACTTTTATTACACAATGTACAAATGTAAAATATAGCTCTGAAAATAAACTGATCTCTACACACATTCTTGCTACTGAATACATTTGAAATTTTGACCGACTTCTTTCCATATCTTCTAAATCTTTAAAGAATGGAATGCAGTGTGGCATACCTGTAATCCCAGCACTCAGGAGGCAGAGCCAGTAGAATCTCTGGGAGTTCAAAACCAGCCTGGGATACAGGGTGAGTTGAGGGCTAGCCTGAACCACACAGTGAGATCCTAACAAACAAACAAATAACATACATACATACATACATAGAATGCATGTTAGTACTTCTTAACATATTCCTACCAAAACAGGAAATAGAATGCTCCCGAACTCTATCTGTGAGACCAGCGTAGACCTCACTCTTTATCCTTGTCAATGATATCATAAGAATGATATTCCCAATATCTAGGAAGAACATTGATAGAATAATATTCAATATAATTTGATTAATCAAATTCAGCATGATGTCTATATGATATAAAAGCATGAGCAAATGTGATTAGCTTTATAAAGACAGGTGTAATTAACATACAAAAATTAATAAATATGGATACAAGGTTAAAATAATGAAAGATTTAAAAATAATATTTTCCATAGATATAGGAAAATATTTAAAAATTGAAAATCTTATAATAAATAATCTAAAAAAGCAGACTGTAAAAAATTTCATTAGCAAAATAAAGACCACTTATGAAAATATTATAGTTGATGTCATAAAAAATTCAAAATATTCCTGTAACATCTTTTACAGGACAAATATAGTCAGTGTTCCTACTTGTATTTCACAGAGTACTAGAAGTACTAGCAAAAGTAAACAAGAAAATATGACAGAAGGCCTCCAAAACCAAAAGAAATAAGAAAAATTACCACTGTCTTCAAATGAAATTATATATGCATATATACATGTATGTACTAGTGATATATGTGTATATATATATATATATATATATATATATATATATCCTAGAGATTTGAAAAATGTTAGAAGTGATAAATATAAAGTAGCAGGACAACAGCCCTCTTAGTGCAGTAAGCAGTGCGTCAGTCTCATAAAGTAGCAGGACACAAAATTGACATAAGAGTTCTTTTCTATTCTTTGTAGAGTGAGATGAAATCTCAGTGTTGTTTTCATCTACATCTCTCGAGTGACCAGTGATGTTGAACATTTCTTCATATGTTTCTTGGCTGCTTTGACTTCTACCTCTGAGAAGTGTCTGTTCATTTCAGTTGCCCATTTTTGAATTGGGTCTTTAAACTTGGGGAGACTGATTTGTTTAAGTATTTTTATGTACTGTAGATAGTAGCCCTTTGTCTGACAAACAGCTAGTAAAGACTTTTTCCCATGTTGTTGGTTGTCTTTTAGCAGTGCCAGTGACTTCTTTTGCTGTGCAGAAGCTCTTTAGTAGGATGAGATCTCATTTGTTGATTCTTTCTGCTAGTTCTTGTGCTATAGAGGTTTTATTCATAAAGTCTCTGCCTAAGCCAGTGTCTACAAGAGTTTTACCTAACATGTTTTTCAGCAGGTTTATTGTTTCTGTTTTAATGTTTAAGTCTCAAATCCATTGTGAATTTAGTTTTGTACATAGTGAAAGAGATAGGTCTAGCTTTAGTTTTTGGTAGACTCATGCAACCATTGTGGAGATCATTATGGAGATTCCTCAGAAAACTAGGATTTAGAGATCCCATTCAACCCTGCTATTCCCCTGCTAGGAATATACTCAAAGGAATTTTAAAAATCACATTGGAAAGACAGATGTACACCCTTGTTCATAGCATCTCAGTTCATGATAGCCCAATCTTGGAAACAACCCAGATGCCTGTCAACTGGAGACTGGATAAAGAAGATGTGTTTTCTTTTTATAAAATGAAGTATTACTCTGTCATAAAGAATGACAAGATTCATTCATTTATGTGCAAATGGATACATCTGTATGACACACTAATAAGTTAAATAAATAGATTTCAGATATGCAAACACCAGATCTGTTCTTTCGTATGAGAACCTATGGATGTAAATGAGTTCTAGGATGTATGATAAATTTTGTAAAATAGGAAATATCCAAAGGGAATTTGGTGTGGGAATGTAATGAGGGAAAAGAATAAATAGGATTCTGAAAGAAAATAAAAGAGCATGTATATAAGTGAGGGGTTGTGGGTGGGTAGGAATGTGTGTAAAAATGCGAATTAACTTGTGTCATATACTGGTACAAATTCCCCAATGTTGTGTGTGATTGTGAGCTGTATAGAAAATGTACCAATAAAGAATTCAATTTAAAATAAAAAAAAGAAAGGAGAGGGCAGTGACAGCATAGAAAAAGATCAAGATATGTTATTTGCATGTACCAGTTTAGCAAATGAACCTCACCATTTTGCATTAATAACATGCACTGATAATTGAAAAGTTTTTGGAAGATTCAAAAATAAGTAAATAAATTCTATTTTTAAATTAAAAAAAGTTATTGAGGGGTGAAATAAACTAGACCATGCAGAGTCTGTAGTAGAAAAAAAAAACAGAAGAATTCTGTTCCACTTCTTAACACAAGTAAATGACTATCTAAAAGTAAATTAGGAGTAGAATTCTATTTGTAATAGCATCAAAAATACTTTAAAATATTTTAATAAAGGCGGCAAGAGATATGTAGCTTGAAAAATACATATTGATCGCAGAGGTAAGCTGATGACATAAATCAATGGGAAAACACAATTTTAGACTGGAAGAATCAAAGTGTCATACAGATTCAATGCAAATGCTATGAAAATTCCAATAACATTTTCACAGAAATATACAGAATAGTTTAGCTGGGCATAGTGGCCCAGATCTGTAAACCAAGCATTCTAGGAGACTGAAGTAGGTGGTTCCAGATTTAATTCCATTCTTGGCATTTTAGCCACTTAGCAAAACCCTGTTTCAAAATAAAAATGAAATGTAAAAAGAGGGGAGAGTTAGAAAGGTACCTCAGTGGCAAGGCTCAAAATTCAATGTTCAGTACCACAAAAAAGTCAAAATCTATATGGGACTGTAACTGACCTCAAATAACCAACACAATTTGAGAAAGCAAAGATGGAAGCATCACACTTCTTGATTTTAAAATATATTGCAAAGCTGTAGTAATCGAACTAGTGTACTGCTGTCACATGAAGAGATTCAAAAACAAGTAGAATAGGAATAAACCCACCGATGTATGATTAACTGATTCATGACAAGGCTAGCTAGAAGATACATGGGGAAAGGGTTCTCTCTTTAAATAAATATTGTCAGAAAACTGGATTTATGCATACAAATAAACTCAGATGAATTAAAGACTTAAGTACCCCATTTGAAAGTATATTGGACCCAGATATGTGTGAGCACATTTTCAACATTTTAATATAATTTCCATACAAGTGCAGCTTGGCCAATTACAAAAATATTATTTTGTTTGCTTGAGTAACACCTAGTATATTGTAGTAGTTCAAATTTAAGTAGTTTGAAGAAAGGCATAAGAAATCCCTATGAAGGCAAAACATGTATAATGAATAAAAATTTTGCTCGAATAAAATTGCACTTTTGGATAAGGGATAACTAACAAATCATGTTTTGTTTGTTTGTTTGTTTGTTTTGTTTTTGTTTTTTTTTTTTTTGAGACAGGTTCTCACTCTGTAGTTCAGGGTGGCCCTGAGCTCGCTATGTAGTCCAGGCAAGCCTCGAACTCAGCAATCCTCCTGTATCTGCCTCCGGAGTGCTGGGATTATAGGTGTGAGCCACCACGCCCGGCACTGTGGTATGTGGTATTGATTGCTGGTGGGTGTGAGTCTCCATGCCCAGCATTGTATGTGGTTTCCGGGGATTGAACTCAGGACCTTGCACTTGTGAGGCAGGTGCTGGAACCACTGAGCTAATCCTCCGGCCCCAAATCATGTTTTTAAAATATAAGGAACTCAAATTATCCAATGGAAAATCAAAGAGTTATGTCTGTCTGTGACAATTTTGGTTTTTTTGTTTGTTTGTTTTGTTTTGTTTTTTGACAGGGTCTCGCTTTGTAGTTCAGGCTGGCCCTGAGCTCACTCACTATGTTGCCCAAGCAAGCGTCAAACTCAGCAATCCTCCTGCCTCTGCCTCCCGAGTGCTGGGATTATAGGCATGAATCACCAGGCCTGGCACTGTGGTGTATGGTACTGATTGCTGATGGGCCTGAGTCACCACGCCCCGTTTTGTTGTTTGTGGTTTTGGGGATGAAAGGAGGGACCTTGCACTTGCTAGGCAGGTGCTGGAACCGCTGAGCTAAATCTCTGGCCCAGTTAAATTATTTTTTAAAAGTTAAAAATATGTGGATTCAAGAGCTGATACGTTTCAGAGAGGTAATGAGTGAGGATATAATTCCAGAATCAAGAAATAGAATTCCATTCACGACCGAAGAGAATGCAGTTGTTAAAATTACACAAATATATAGTAACAAATAAGTGGCAGTTTGTGGGACAGACAGCCGGAGTAGGAAGCAATTGCTATTCTCAGGGTCCAAGGAAGGTAAAGAGCCCCCAGGAATGAAGGTGAATAGAGCCAAGTTAGAGCTGCATAGTAGAGGAAACGTTCCTGTTGGTAGGGCTCACAATGGATTAGTGAGCTTCCCCATGGTCCTGACAAATTGCTTGGTGCTTACAATTTAAGGGAGGAGAAGCTTAATTAGGCTCATAATTTCAAAGGATTCTGTTCATAATGGGCAGAAACATCATGTCACAAAAGTCTGATGAAGCAAAGCTGCTAACTTCATGGCAGCTGGAATCAAAGCCCAGGGGAAGAACACTGGCGGAGACACCCTTGGATGCAGCATCCCCAGTAGACACCTGCAGTGAACTGGCTTCACCTCCTAATAGCACTTTCAGCTCAGAGTGCCAGAGAATTGATCCTCAGGAGTCACAGTTCCTTCCTGCACCAGATGGGTTAGTGCAAGACCAGAATCTAACCAAGATTAGACTGAAACTGTGAATAGTGAGTCTGGCTCTGTACAGTTGAGGAATTGGGACAGTTATACGAAAAACCTGAGTTTTAAAGCCCTCGGGGAGGGGGGCAGGCTCATACCAGGAGACTTTAATCTGAAGGAGAGTGATTTGAGAGAAACTGAAATTTTATAATTAAGAAAACCCAGAAGACATTGGCTTAGGCAGAGACTTTATGAATAAAACCTCTCTAGCACAAGAACTAGCAGAAAGAATCAACAAGTGGGATCTCATCCTACTGAAAAGCTTCTGCACAGCAAAAGAAGTCGCTGGCACTGCTAAAAGACAACCAACAACATGGGAAAATATCTTTACTAGCTGTTTATCAGACAAAGGGCTGTTATCTACAATATATAAAGAACTTGAACAGATCAGCCTCCCCAAGTTTAAAGACACAATTGAAAAATGGGCATCTGAAATGAACAGACACTTTTCAGAGGCAGAAGTCAAAGCAGCCAAAAAGCATATAAGGAAATGTTCAACATCACTGCTCATTCAAAAGATGCAAATGAAAACAACACTGAGATTTCATCTCACTCCACAAAGAATGGCCGCTATTACAAAAT
>PVIC010055595.1:0-11184 GCA_004025085.1 Thryonomys swinderianus
TTTAAAGACCCAATTCAAAATGGGCATCTGAAATGAACAGACACTTCTCAGAGGCAGAAGTCAAAGCAGCCAAGAAGCATATGAAGAAATGTTCAACATCACTGGTCATTCGAGAGATGCAAATGAAAACAACACTGAGATTTCATCTCACTCCACAAAGAATGGCCAGTATCACAAAATCAACCAACAATAAATGTTGGCCAGGCTGTGGGGAGAAAGAAACCCTTCCCCACTGTTGGTGGGATTGTAGACTTGTGCAACCACTGTGGAGATCTGTGTGGAGATTTCTCAGAAAACTAGGACTACGGGTCCCATTTGACCCTGCTATCCCCCTGCTAGGAATATACCCAAAAGAATTTTAAAAATCACATTGGAAAGACAGATGTACACCCTTGTTCATAGCAGCTCAATTCGTGATAGCTCAATCTTGGAAACAACCCAAATGTCCATCAACTGGAGAGTGGATAAAGAAGATGTGGGTTTTTTTTTATAAAATGGAATATTATTCTGCCATAAAGAATGGCATGATTGATTCATTTATGTGCAAATGGATACACCTGGAGGACACACTAATAAGTGAAATAAATAGATCATAGATAGGCAAATACCGGATCTTTTCTTTGACATGAGCACCTGTAGATGCAAATGAGCTCTAGAAAGTATGACAGTTTTTGTAGAATGGGAAGTTTCCAAAGGAAATTTGATGTGGGAATGTAATGAGGGGAAGGAATAAATATGATTCTGAGAGAAAATAAAGAGCATGTATATAGGGGGTGAGGAGGTGTGGGTGGGTAGCTATATGGGTAAAAATGAGAATTAACTTGTGTCGTATATTAGTACAAATTCCCCGACATTATGTGTGATGGTGAGATGTATATAAATTGTACCAATACAGAATTTTTTAAAAAGTGGGTACTGGAAAGGAACAGACACTTCTCAGAGGCAGAAGTCCAAGCAGCCAAGAAGCATATGAAGAAATGTTTAACATTACTGGTCATTTGAGAGACACAGATGAAAACAACTCTGAGATTTCATCTAACTCCACAAAGAATGGCTGCTATTGTGAAATCAACCAGTGATAAATGCTGGGCACTCTGCAGGGAGAAAGGAACCCTTCTCCACTATTGGTGGGATTGTAGATTTGTACAACCATTGTGGAGATAAAACTAGGGTTAGGGGTCCCACTTGACCCTGCTATTCCCCTGCTAGGAATATACTTGAAGGAATTAAAAGAATCATATCATAAAGACATATGTGCACCCATGTTCTCAGCAGCACAGTTTGTGATAGCTAAATCTCAGAAACAACACAGATGCCCATCAGCTGGAGACTGAATAAAGAAGATGTAGTTTTTTTTTATAAAATGGAGTATTACTCTGCCATAAAGAATGACAAGTTTGAGTCATTTATGTGCAAATGGACACACCTTGAGGACACACTAATAAGTGAAATAAATAGGTCACAGATATTTAAATACCATATCTTTTTTCTGGTAAGAAAACCTGTAGATGTAATTGAGTTCTAACATGTATGATAGATTTTATGAAATGGGAAATATTCAAAGGGAATGTGGTAGGGGAAAGTAATGAGGAGAAAGAATAATATGATGTAAAAAGAAAAATAAAGCACATGTATATAGGGGGTGGGGCGGGGTAGGTAGGAATATGGGTAAAAGGGAGAATTAACTCACGTCATCACTGGTACAAATTCCCCAATGTTGAGTGTGATCGTGAGCTGTATATGAAATGTACCTATAAAGAATTCAATAAAAAAAGCAGCCATGGATAAGGTGATTACAGCATATAGATGAATGAAATGAATAAGAGCCCTTTCCAGAAAGACACGAGAGGAATTACAAATGCCCTGCTATAAGGTTCCTGCATTAAATGAGAAAAAAAGTAGTGGCATTACTTTCAGATAAAAGTAAATTTATAAAATACTTTAACTTTAGGGCAACCTCTCGAAAATATTTTTATTAGTATGTGTTTGTGATAAATAGCAATAATAGTCATCTTGAGGAATTCATGCATGTACATATTGAATCTTCATAGTTTTACTCACCCACAACATTCTCCCCTTTCCTTCCTTCCCCAGACTCCGTTCTCATCTTCAAAGACTCTACCCCTTTGTTTCTTACATCTCTTAAATTTTGCTCCTTAAATCATTTTTATTTTGAATTTTTACAAAAACTAAATTATGTGATATTTAGCCTCTGTCTCTGATTGATTTTACTAGGCATTATGGTTTCAAGAGACATCCATTTTCCTACAAGTAACACAAATTTATCCGTCTTTATGACTGAGTAGCACTCCATCATATACAAATACATCCTTTATTTGCTGATGGACATATAGGCCACTTCCATAATTTAGATATTGTGAAATGTGCTACTTAGAAGAAGTATAATTGGTACCAGAAAATAGAAGTTAAAATGGAATGATATAAAATGGTTGATTATAATCAGAAACACTAGAAAATGCCACTGGCGAGAAATAGAAAATACTTATACACTTGCTTAATACTAATCTAAATATATTAATGATCATTCTAAATATGAATATCAAAATGTGCCAAATAAAGACAAAATGAAAACCTAACTGTGCAGTATTTATAAGAAACCTAATTTTAGCCAGGCGTGGTGGCTCACGCCTGTAATCCCAGCACTCAGGAGGCAGAGACAGGAGCATTGCTGAGTTCGAGGCTTGCCTGGGCTCCATAGTGATCTCAGGGCCAGCCTGAACGACAAAGCGAGACCCTGTCTCAAAAAAAAAGAAAACCTAATTTTAAAAATAGATAAAAGTAAAAGATGGAAAAATATGAACTGTGATCAAAACATACAATAAATCTTTAAGTTAAAAAATTACAATAAAAGATACATTGGTATTAATTTCCCCAGAAATACTTTCCTCACTTTGAACACACTTATTCCTATCAATCTTGCCATTTTCTGAGGAAGTTCTGCAGGTTGTATTTTGTGTCTTTAAAAGCTGTAATAAAAGACACATTGAATGCCACCACTGAGTGCCATCCAAAAGAAAGTTTTATAAAAACATTGCAATGTAGGGGGGGGCAGAGATTTAGCTCAGTGGCTCCTGCACCTGTCTAACAAGTGCAGGGTCCCTGGTTCGATCGCAGTAATCACATACAACAATACCAGGTGTGGTGACTCACGCTCACCGGCAATCACTACCACATATCACAGTGCCAGACATGGTGGCTCACGCCTGTATTCCCAGCACTCGGAAGGCAGAGGCAGGAGGATTGCTGAGTTCCAGGCTTACCTGGGCTATACAGTGAGGTCACAGCCAGCTTGAACTACAAAGCAAGACCCTGCCTCAAAAAACAAAATACAGTGTGGGGCTTGGAATGTAGTTCAGTGGCACCATGACTGCCTGTCAAAAGCAAGGTCCTGATTTTCATCCCCATCACCAGAAGAAAAGCATTACAGTGTATCCTCATCCACCTTATTCACCAGTTCTGATATTGTGTGGTTTCTGGCTTTTCTCCAAAGTCAATATGACCATGAAAAGTAAACATTTTGAATTGATTCAGGATACTGAGGTAGTCATGCCAGTGGAACTAAAGACACTCATGCAAGAGAACTTCCAAAGTTGCTTCAAAGAATCGCAAAAACAATGACATAAGTATGTTTGAAGTGAATGGGAGTACATCGAAGGGAATCAATGGCAATATGTCTTTCACTGCAACAATTTCAATTTAAACATTCACCATAATTTATGTATAAACATAACAAGATTGCCAATATTATAGTCAAAAGAAGATACTTTAGGACAACAAAATTATCAGAAATAAAGTCACTACAACATGGTAAAGTGGTTAATTTTTCAAAAATGTACTATAGTTCTAAATGTGTACATACGTAACAACAGCACCAAAATTAACAATAGCACCAAAACACCTGAGTGGAAAACTGATGCAACTAAAAAGAGAAATAGACAAATCTGCAATATATTTGGAGACTTCAAATCTGTCTCTCAGTAATTGATAGATCAAACAGGCAGAAAATCCATAAAGATATAAATTACCTGAATTGCACTATTAGTCAACTTAGCCTATTTGATATTTATTGATTACTCCATCCAACATCAGAATTTATATTATTCTTGGGTATACATGGAACTTTCACCAGGAAAAACCATACTCTGGAACATAAATCCAAAATGTTCATTTGTAGGAAGATGGATAAAGTATGGTACATCAAGTCAATGGCATATGATTCACTCTTAAAAGGAAATGATAAACCAAGCTGTGAAGACATGTAGAATGAACATAAATGTATAGCACTAAGTGAGAAGAAATTAATGTGAAAAGACTGTATCCTATGTTTCCAACAATATGGCTTCTATAGAGGTAGTAAAACCTCAGGGGTTGCCAGGAGCAGTGGGAAGGGAGCAATGAATAGGCAAAACACAAAGGAATGTTATATAGTTATGAAAATAATCTGGATGATAATTGCTGATAAATGTTATTCATTAAATATTTTTTAGGGCTGGTGATGTAGTTCAGCATCACAGTGCCCACCTGACAAGCTCAAGGTCCTGAGTTCAACCCCCCAGTACCAAGAAAGAAAAACAAATTTGTCCAAACCCATAGAACATATACCACCAAAAGTGAAAGCTAATGCAAACCACAGACTCTGGGTGATAATGGTGTGCCAATGTGGGTCTATCAGTTTTAACAAAGGTAGCAGTCCGGTAAGTGTTGTTGATAGTGGAAAAAGTTATGGGTGTGTAGGAGCAGGAGGTAGATGGGAAATCTCTATACCTGAATCACAATTTTGTTGTTATCCTAACATTTCTGTTTTTAAAATGGTTTTTTGTTTTGTTTTTGTTTTTTTCTGTTTTTTTTTTTTTTTTTTTTTTTTTTTTTTTTTTTTTTTTTTTTTTTTTTTTTTTTTTTTTTTTTTTTTTTTTTTTTTTTTTTTTTTTTTTTTTTGAGACAGGGTCTCGCTTTGTAGTTCAGGCTGGCCCTGGGCTCACTATGTAGCCCAGGCAAGCCTCAAACTCAGCAATCCTCCTGTCTCTGCCTCCTGAGTGCTGGGATTACAAGCATGAGCCACCACTCCCAGCACTGTGGTATGTGGTATTGATTGCAGGTGGGCATGAGTTTCCACGCCCAGCGTTGTATGTGGTTATTGGGATCAAACTCATGTCCTTGAGCCTGTGAGGCAGGCACCAGAACCACTGAGCTAAATCTCCGGCCCTAACATAAGTATTTTTAAAAGCTGCTTAACAAAATTTAAAATAATTGAGGTCACACAGAAGATATTGCAAAAAATGAAAAAGATCATGACAAAATCTTTCATAAAAATAAACTTTAAAATCTTCTGCAAAATATTAACAAATAAAATATAATATATAAAAAGAATGACACACAGTGGCTAAGTGAGATTAATACCAATCAAGTAAGGCTGGTTCAACACTTGAAAATCAGTTAATGCATCACACAAGATAAAGAAAAGATAAAGCAAAAGGGCACATCAGTTGATGTAGAAAAATAATTTCACCAAAACCTAACACCCACCCATAATAAAAATTCTTCATAAGCCAGGAATGGAGGAGGAATTCCCTCAACTTGAAAAGAATGTATACAAAGAGAAACTACACCTTACATCATAATTAATGATGATAAACTAGACAATTTTCCCTGAAGTCAGGAACAAGGTAAGGGTGTCCACTATCATTGCTTTTATGAACTTTGTACTTATGTCCTATCTAGTGTGGTAACATAAGAAAAGTATACACAAATTGCAAAACAAAAAACAAAAATACCTTCAAAATACATACCATAAAAATCTATGTGAAAAATCCCAGAGGAACTTAAAAAAGAGAAGTAATGAAATATCCTTGGAACAAATATAAAGTATAACAATGTCTCACTTCCCAAATGCTTCTGTTTTCAAATAGTTCAGTCCATGAACAGAAGCACTGGGCAAAATTTTGCTTCTATTAGCAAATGTCAGGTGACAAACATGACAGTAGCCATCTTTCCTGCACAAACACGAATGCATTCCCAGACACACACCTAGCTGTCTGTGCCTTCTGCTCATTGAAGTTGCTGTTGCAGACAGACCTGTACTTATTGTGAAGCATTTTTGTATACTTTTTAGCACATACAGTACTGCATGGTATCACTCCACCCCAGCATGGCTCCAGAGAAGGTACAGAGCAAGCACAGTGGTAAAAAGAAAGTGCAGTAATAATGAAGGTGACAAAGATGTGAAGAATGGTAACAAAGGTGATGAGAATGCACAGAGCAATAGTGAAGATGACAAGAACGTGCAGAAAAATGGTGATGGTAACAAGAAATTGCAGACCAAGAATGATAAAAAGAAGAGTTTGAAGAAAATAACCACTAAATCAAAGAAAGAAATTGTAGAAAAGCATGAGTGTGGTATTCCTGTGACTGATCTGGTCTCAGAGGACAAGATGGTGAGGCTGACAAACTCAACAACCTGGAAAAAGAAAGATATCATCAAGGGTGCTGATGTGGCAAAAGGAGTAGCTCTGTTGATGAAGCAGAGGACACAAGTGCAGGAAGAAGTGGAAACTTTAGTTAGTGTGGGTGAAGGAGAAACAGCTGGCAGGAAATAGCACCCTGGAGACTGCACACTGACTTACTGCAAGAGAACCCCCTACGAGGGCAACAAGTGATGGATTGAAAGCCAGCAGAAGGTGGTTTGATAAATTCCACAAGAGAAGTGCCCTCCACGGCCTGGTAAGACTCGGTGGGGCTTTCATTCCTCACAAGGCTGCTGCACAAGCCTGCAGGAAAGAATTTGCAGAATTCATGAAGGCAGAATGTCCCATCGCTCAACCGCTGTTCAATGGCATTGAAATAGGCCTCTTCTGGAAGATGCCGAATACAATCTACATCATGCAGGAAGAAAAGGCACAGCTGAGCCACAACCCCATAGAGGATAGACTGACCCTTTTGTTTTGTGCAAACGCAAGTGCCAGTCTGAAGACAAAGTCACTACTGGTGCACCATACCCAGACCCCTCATGCATTCAAGCCACAGAATATGAACAAGGCCAGACTGCCTGTCAGGCAGAGACCCAATGTGAAGGCTTGCATCTCAAAGGAATTAATTGTTCATGGAATGGCTGTACAAGGTGTTGACACCCACCACTAAGATATGTTTTTCTGACAACTGCCTAGAAGATGCCTTCTTCTGATGGACAGTGCCCCTGCTCACCCTCCAGCCTTGGTACATGATATGGATGCTGAGTGTGACATCATAAAGATGAAGTTCCTCTCCCAGCACAACACCTGCTCAGCAGCTCATGGACCAGCAAGTGATCTGTAACCTCAAACGTACACAAAGGCGATCTTCACAAGGTGTTTTCGTGTCACTGAAGGGATACCCATGACTCTGAAGGAACACTGGAAGAGACATTTCAATGTCCTCCACTGCCTAAGCCTCATTGACAAAGCCTGGGAAGATGTCTCAAATTGGATTTTAAACTCCTCCTGAAGGAGACTGAGGCCAGAATGTGTCACTGAATGTGACTTTCAAGAGTCTGATGCACAGGTAGTGGAGGAGATTGTGTCCATGGGCAAGAGTATGAGTCTGGGCATTGATGGTGCAGACACAGGGGAGTGAGTGAGGGCCACAGGGAGGAGCTGACAACAGAAGAAATTGCCAAACGCAGTGAGCAGCAGAAGGCACTCTGGGGAGCATTCCACTGGAAGGGGAAGACAAGGAGGAGGTTAGCACTGATGTGATAAAATCAATTATGGAAAAATGTAATGCATGCCAGAATTTCTTTAGGAAACTTCTCTCCACCAAAACTGTAATGAACAGTGTTGAATCTGATGAATGCTAGCCTGGTCTCTCATTTTCCAGAGGGTGATGCAGCACAGGAAAAACAAGAGAGATTAGATACATCTTTCATCAAGACTGACCCTGTAGTTAAGAGACAAAGAAGAGCGGAAACCTCTGAAAATCTCCCTGATGTCCTCAGGGAGAGGACTCTTCCTCCAATATCAACCTCCTCCCCGTCCACTTTCCTGTCCTCCACTCCAGAAGCAGCCTCAAACAAGGTTCACGTTGTCTCCCTTCCTACTGAACTGTACTAAACTGTACTGTACTTTGTTCCACATTTTGGAGTTAAAAATACACATGGTCCAAAACGTATTAACGTTATTTACATTGAATCTTATTCAAAAATTTGACTCGGTTCACTTCCAAAATCACTCCAAGACTATGTTTGAAGGAGTCAGGATGGATTAACCTTATGGAGGACTTTGACTCAGTTCACAACCAATTTGGTTTGTGACCAGAATCCTGAAATGAATTAAATTTCTGAACAAAGGTACCACTATATACCAGATACACAGAATGTACAGCAAGTATACAAAAATTTACTGTTTTCCTATATAATATTTGCAAACAATTAGAGCTTGAAATAAAATATAATATAATAATATTGTATTAGTCAGCTTTCATATATCTCAACAATATACTTGTAACTTCAAAGAAGAAAAGTTGAACTTAGCTCTCAGTGAAGGGAATTCAGTCCAGAGTCAGCTGGATCTAAGACAGAAATATCATGAAAGAAAGGCTTTAAGGCAGGAATCTGCTTCATTCATGGTGGCTAGGGAGTAGAGAAATACATAGAGAAGGAGTAGAGCACCAGAGAGGAACAAGCCAGGGACCACGCATGACATCTAAGGCCACACTCCACAGCCCACTCCGACACACCCAGTGGCATGCTCTACTAATTTGCTAGGCATTGCATAATCAAAGGAAGTTAACATATCAGGATTAATAATCACAAGTAATTTTACGATAGAACTAAAGTTAAGTACTTCAGTATAAATCTAAATAAAAATGTATAGCCTGTATATAAGAAACTACAGAACACTGACAAAAGAAATCAAAGAATACAAAAATGTAAAGGTATAGGAGTTCATTGATTAGAAAGTTAAATATTATAATGATATAAACTCTCCTCTAGTTTTTTCATTCAGTGAAATCCCAAACAAAAGCACCGCAAGCTAACTTTTGGCTATCAACAAAATGATTCTAAAATTTATATGCACAAATGAATGACCGAGAATAACCAATGCACTACTAAAGAAGGACAAAGTTGAAGGACTCACACTACTCAACACAAGAATTTACTATAAAGCTGAGCAAAATAGGTACAGAAAGATCTATTTCAATTATATTAAAGCCATCTAAAACAGATTTATTTCCAACATTATATTAAGTGAAGAAAAGCTGACATCTTTCCCTCTAAAATTAAAAACAAGAATATCCATCCCTGTTCAACATAGTACTCAAAACATTAGCCAGCCGATGAAATCAGGTAAGAGAAAAAATAAAAGGGATAGGGCCGGAGATTTAGCTCAGTGGTTCCGGTGCCTGCCTCGCAAGCGCAAGGTCCTCAGTTTGACCCCCGGTGACCACATACAATGCTGCACGTGGTGACTCACGCCCACCAGCCATCAATACCACATACCACAGTGCCAGGAGTGGTGGCTCACGCCTGTCATCCCAGCACTCAGGAGGCAGAGACAGGAGGATTGCTGAGTTCGAGGCTTGCCTCGGCTACACAGTGAGCTCAGGGCGGGCTTGAACTACAAAGCGAGACCCTGTCTAAATAGATAGAAAGACAGACAGATAGATAGATAGATAGATAGATAGATAGATAGATAGATAGATAGATAGATAGATAGATAGATAGATAGATAGATAGATAAAAGGGATAGATACAGAAAAGAATTAAGTCAAATTATCATTACTTGCAGGAAGCATGATCAAGTTCATAGAAGATGAAAAAATATTTCAATTTGTAAAAGATTAATAATCAAATTCAGTAATGTAATAGGATACAAAATTACCACACAAAAATTAATTGCACTATTTTGTACCTATAGTGAAGTCACTGACAAATTGGCAAAACAATGCCATTCAAATAGCATCAGCCATAAACAGTAATAAATTTCAGTCATTTATACTCAAATGGATGTACCATGAGGACATATTCATAAGTCAAATAAATAGGACACAAGTGTTTAAATACAGTATCTTTTATCTAGTCTGAAAAACTGAAGGTGTAAATGAACTCCAAAATGTATTATAGGTAATGTGAAATAGAAAGAAAACGTGCAAAAGGAAAAAGAAATGGGCGGGTAGGGAAAAGTAAAGAAGCAAAAGAAAAATATGTGATAGCTAAAAAAGGGAACCAAAGTTTATGTATATAGGAGGTAGGAGTTGTAGGGTGAGCAGAGGAAAGGGTAAAAATGTGAATCAATATGTGTCATGTACAGGTACAAATTCTCAATGCTGAATGTGATCATAATGTATTGTAAAATGTACCACTAAAGTCAATTTTTAAAAGAAAAATTAAATACTTACAAATTACCATAACTAAAGAAGTGAAAGACTTCTACAATGAAAACTACAGTACTCTGTGGGAGTTCAAAGGACTTCAGAAAATGGAAAGACATTTCTTGTTCCTAGATAGGCAGAACCAATATTGTCAAATGCCATACTGCCAAACCTGATACACAGATTTACTCCAAAGTCAATCAAAATATGAAAAGCATGCCTCATGGAACTAAAGAAAATCTCAAAATTCATAAAACCTTCATGTAGAACCAGAAGAGACCCAGAACAGCAAAAACAATCCTAGGCAACAAGATCAAAGCAGGAGGCATCACAATCATGGGTTTTAAATTATGTTGTAAAGCTACACTGATACAAACAGCAGGTTGCTGGCCCAGAAACAGACATGTGGATCAATGGAACAGAATAAAGGATGTAGGAATAATTCCAGGCCAATTCAGCTATCTCATCTTTGACAAAAGGGCTAAAAATATAAGCTGGAAAAAAGGTGGCTTCTTTAAGAAATGTGCTTTTGGGCCAGAGGGTTAGCTCAGTGGTTCCGGCGCCTGCCTCGCAAGCACAAGGCCCTGAGTTCGATCCCCGGTAACCACATATAATTCTGGGCGTGGAGACACACCCACCAACAATCAACACCGCATACCACAATGCCAGACATCGTGGCTCATGCCTGTCATCCCAGCACTCGGGAGGCAGAGACAGGAGGATTGCTGAGTTCGCGGTGGCTTGCCTGGGCACCATAGTGAGCGGGGCCAGCCTGAATTACAAAGTGAGACCCTGTCTCAAAAGCAAAAAAAAAAAAAGAAA
>PVIC010055596.1:0-11179 GCA_004025085.1 Thryonomys swinderianus
AAGAAGAGGAATTTTTGACATATATGCCTTTGGGAAACATTTTAAGTCAAACAATAGCACCTTTCATCAGTAGAATGCACACATATAATATATTTATAATACACATTTGTATATTGTACATTTACCTATAAATTATCTATAAACAATATGTATTTATATAAAAATATAAATGTCACCGGGTGTGGTGGCTCACGCCTGTAATCCCAGCACTTGGGAGGCAGAGACAGGAGGATGGCTGAGTTCGAGGCTTGCCTGGGCTACATAGTGAGCTCAGAGCTAGCCTGAACTACAAAGCGAGACCCTGTCTCAAAAGCAAATACACAACCGGGCGTGGTGGCTCATGCCTGTAATCCCAGCACTCGGGAGGCAGAGGCAGGAGGATTGCTGAGTCGAGGCTTGCCTGGACTACATAGTGAGCTCAGAGCCAGCCTGAACTACAAAGCGAGACCCTGTCTCAAAAAAAAAAAAAAGCAAACAAAAAAATATAAATGTTGTTCCATGTAATTTTTGGACCTTCCTAGATTTCCTGAATCCCATTTTTTTATCTCTTCTCTAAGTCCCTCTAGTCCAGTTTTTATGCTCTTCTTTAAAGTATAGAAACTTACCCCATAAGCCTTTGCTACAGAGTTTAACCTGTCATTATTTTTTCCATTAAAACTTCTTGATGTTATGTTCTATTACATATTACATATTAATCAGACCTTATATTGGCCTAGATATAGGGCTGAAAATTTGAGACTCATTTGAAAATGTATACATTAAATGAAAATTTGTGATGCATTTTTTGTACTGTTGGCAAATTTTTATTATGCTTTCATTATCATCATTTCATACACAATTCCATTTTGCATTGTTCTTTTTCAGGAGAGGGCCGTTTCCCAGGAGTACTTGATTTGTATGGAAGTTTTGGTGGACTTGTTGAATTCAGGGCCAGTCTGCTAGCCAGTCATGGCTTTGCCACCTTGGCTTTGGCTTATTTTAACTATGATGACCTACCTGCCCATCTGGAGAAAACAGATTTACATTATTTTGAGGAAGCTGTCAACTTTCTCCTGGAACATCCTAAGGTAATTTTTACGTTTAAGCTGGCTTTGTGCCTGCTTTTTAAATAACCATGATTCTTGGTGAGTTCTTTTAACTTCCAGTGTAGTTAAAATTCTACTATGTGCCTACCTCATTAACGTGGACTTACTTCCCAGACTATGACTTTTGTTCAGAAAAAACAAAATGCATAAATTCGCTCATATCAAAAGATTTAAGTTCTGAATTCAATTTTAAAAAGTGATATATTTCTGAATTCATCTGTAAGGGACTTGGGGCAAGTTACTGAATTAGATTCATCTTCAAGTGTTTCAAAGCATAAGATATATATATATATATATACACATATATATATACATATATATATGTATATATATTATATATTTATATCAAATGATACTATTTCTTCACTTGATCTTAGCCAAAAGGCCGAGAAGCGATGATGATACTATTTCTTAATGTCTTTTGGAGTTTTGAAGAGAATTATATGTGCAAAGTGTTGTTTTAGTAATTGACAATATTAATCAAACAAAAATGCATGCTTTATTTTTTGCCTTCTTCATTGGTAGCTTTGTCTGCATGTATCCTTATATCATAGAACTCATAATGTTGGAATCATCTTGGCTTAGTTATTAATTTTCTCTCAGGTCTTTCCATCTGGCAGAGAGTTCCTTGGTAATATGAAATTGTGACTTTCTTCTTTGTTTCTCAGTTTTTAAAAATTTATTTATTTATTTATTTATGTATTTATTTATTTTGAGACAGGGTCTCGCCTTGTAGTTCAAGCTAGCTATGAGCTCACTATGAAGCCCAGGCAAGCCTCCAACTCAGCAATCCTCCTGTATCTACCTTCTGAGTGCTGGGATTACAGGTGTGAGCCACCATGCCTGGCACTGTGGTCTGTGGTATTGATTGTTGGTGGGCGGGAGTCTCCACGCCCAGCATTGTATATGTTTTCCGGGGATCAAACTCAGGATCTTGCGTTTGCCAGGCAGGTGCCGGAACCTCTGAGCTAATCCTCCGGCCCTGTTTCTCAGTTTTTAAGACAAGGTAGATCATCTAAACACACTTACTGATGACTAACATTAGAAGAGGAAGCTAGTTGAGCTTGGTAGCTCACGCCTGTGACCCTAGCACTTGGGAGCCAGAGGCCAGAAGATTTCTGAGTTTGAGACTTTCCTGGGCAACACAGTCAGCTCAGGGCCAGCCTGAACTACAAAGGAAGACCCTGTCTCAAAAAAAAAAAAAAAAAAGAAATAAAAAGCACCTGAGATTTAGCTCAGTGGTTCCAGCACCTGCCTAGCAAGTGCAAGGTCCCTGATTCAATCCCCAGTAAACACACACCATACTGGATATAGTGGTTCGTGCCGATCAGCAATCTACATAGCAAAAATGCTGGGCTTGGTGTCTCCAAACTGTAATCCCAGCACTCAGGAGGCTGGGCAGGAGAATTGCAGAGTTCAAGGCTTGCCTGAGCTACACAGTGAGCTCAGGGGCAGCCTAACTCTACAAAGTGAGACCCTGTCTCAAAAAAAAAAAAAAAAAAGAGGAAGCTATGCTAGACATCCTTTTGAAATCTCTATTTGAAAGCAAAGGTGATAGGCCTTCTATCCAAGTTTTGTGATCTCTCCTGCTTTTACTTTCTCAATTCCTTCTGAATTTGTAAAGCGCAGATTGAGACAATAAAGTTTATGAATCTATTATCCCCTGGCTAATATTGCCTACAATAATACATGCATATTACTTATTTACCACAACATTTCTTCAGGGCATTTAAAACTGAAAAAAAACAATCACCACACTTAATCTATAGTATTAACTTAACAAATGCTGGCATGTTTTAAAAAGAGTATGTCCTTTGAATTCACAATTTATATTCCAGAACTTTAGACATGAAATTTAAGAGTACAGGGGTGGGGTTTTTCTGCTTCCTTCAGAAATTAAAGTTCTTCAGTTGTCTTAAATTATGGGTTTTTATTTTGACTGAATGGCGAAATAACATTTCCTTTCCATTATTTTCAGGTATCTGGCCCAGGCATTGGAATAATCTCCAATAGTAAAGGAGCAGAGATTGGATTGTCTCTGGCTATTCATCTAAAACAAATCACAGCCACAGTGCTTATTAATGGGCCTAACTTCATTCTTGGAGTTCCACATGTGTACCAGGGTCAGATCATGAAGGCTGTACCCTACTCTACAGAGAGGATTTCCCACAATGTCTTGGGTTTTGTAGAGTTATATAAGATTTTTAAGCCAAGTGAAGTTGATTTTAGACAGTATCTTTTTCCCATTGAAAAGGCTCAGGGACATTTCCTCTTCATTGTTGGAGAAGGAGATAAGAATCTCAACAGCAAAGTACATGCTGCACAAGCCATTGAACAGCTGAGAAGAAATGGAAAGAATAATTGGTCTCTGCTGTCTTACCCTGGGGCTGGCCACCTGATAGAGCCCCCTTATTCTCCACTCTGCCTTGCTTCCAGAATCAATAGTTTGGTGCCAGCCGTTCACTGGGGAGGAGAAGTTATCCCACATGCAGCAGCACAGGAACATGCTTGGAAGGAGATCCAGAAATTTCTAGCAAAGCACCTCATTCCAGTGGTGACAAGTCCACTGTGAGAAGAATGTGTATAGGTGACACGTAGAGGAGTCAATTTGTGTGCTTATCTTCTATTGATTTTCATGGAAAAATGATTATTAGGTTATTGTAGAAAGGAAATTATTATAAGAAAACAGGATGAAAGAAAGTCCCAATGTCTTGATTTTTGAAAAGGAACAATAATTTCCACTAAATGAAATATGCACCAGAAGCCCCATACTTTAGAGACAAACACAGTTATACCTGCTCTAAAATATTCATCATCATAGTAAATCTCACATGTAGCAATTAAAAGAGGAAGATTTACCAACAATGAATCACAGAATTGCAAGCTGATCTTTGTTAATGTCCTAAAATTTAAACTAAATAAACGTAGATCTCTCATGTTTGAAATAGGCACAGAGTCATGGTTGATTTATTGGTTTTGGAAAACAAATGCTGGGTAAAGGATGTATTATTTTAAGATAATATAAAAAGCTCATGCAGTTGTAGAGTCAGGAATCATTCTTCAATTGTGGATCTTCAATCCATAATTCAAGAAAATCTAATAAAATAATTATTTCTAAATATATAATAGATTTTGATATTCTGAACTATAAGGAAAGAGAAATATAAGTTTCACAGAATTGAACTTGGCAAAGTGGCCATGATGATAAGGACTCTAACTCTAGATTCGAATCCTGCAATTATTTTTGAAAAGTACCTGAGGGTTAGGCAAGAGATTTAGCTCAGTGGGTTCTGGTGCCCACCTAGCAAGTGCAAGCTACTGAGTTCAATCCCTGGTAACCACATACATCAATACTGGGCATGGTGACTCATGCCTACCAGCAATCAGTACCACATACCACAGTGCCAGCATGGTGGCTCACACCTGTGATTCCAGCACTCGGGAGGCAGAGGCAGGAGGATTGCTGAGTTCAAGGCTTGCCTGGGCTCCATAGTGAGCTCAGGGCCAGCCTGAACTACAGAACAAAACCCTGTCTCAAAAAAAAAAAAGAAAAATACCTCAGAGTAAACATTTCATGTATCCAGACTGTATAGTCATTGCCACAAATCCTCAACTCTATTGCACATAAGTGCAAAAGCTGCTATAAATATCATCTAATATATGATAGTACCTGAGTTCCATTATATAATTTTTAATGGACAGTGAAGTTTTCGCTTCGTATCATTTGACATGACCAACTACAATAATTTTGTTATTTTTCTCCATGCATTTAAATATACAAATTATTAACTACATAGCAGCCTAAAAAGGAGAGGAGAGAAGTTGACTATGGGCTACTAATACTCTGCTGGGCCTATTTTGATGAATCTGGATGCAAAACTATCCAAGTGATTTTGCCCAAGGACAAAATTGGAGCACAAATCATAGACCAAAATTTCTGAAGCACTGATTGGAATTGATGGAATTGAAAGGTGCCTGGTGCATAAGGAAGCCAGAAGTGAGCAGTAGGCATGTATTCTGGATCATACTGCAGATTGGATGGGAACCCAGTAAAGGATAGAATAATAGAAAAACGTGACTGTGCTATGTTTGATATTATATTTTTACAAGGCTCCTTTGCATAGAGGAGGCCTTTAACTTTAGGGAAGGATAGGAGGAGGTCTATGCATACATGTTAGAGAAGATTAATCAGGATTCCTTGCAAAGAACGAATGGGCCTTGTCATTCCTGACTGAAGGCAGATCTTCACAAGCAGCACAGGCCGCACTCAGCAAACAACAGGCTGTTTCTTAGTAAAGAGAAAGTAGTTTTCCAGGCACCAAGAAGTCCAGTGAATGTACAAACACCTGTGCTGACCATACATGGATTTTGTCATAAGTATTTCTTATGATCATAACCTCCCTTTTCAATCTATATAAGCCTAATTCCATTCTCAAGTAACTAATAATGTTTCTTGCCCTATTTCCCTCCCTCTCTTTCTGTCTGTTTCTCTCAGATGTTAAACCACCCCCACACAGAGCTGAAATCTTTCCCAGTGAGCTGCTGACCTTTTTCTCTCCCAAAGTTAGCACATCCACACACATGGATGTAATAAATTCAGGTCTTCCCAGCTCATTGTTAAAATCTGTCCCTGATTGTATTCACTGATTTTAGTCTCTGTTCATTGGAATAAATCATCATCATCATCATCATCTTCTTCTTCTTCTTCTTCTTCTTCTTCTTCTTCTTCTTCTTCTTCTTCTTCTTCTTCTTCTTCTTCTTCTTCTTCTTCTTCTTCTTCTTCTTCTCTTTGCCTCCTCCTCCTCCTCTTCTTCCTCCTCACCTTATCCTCCTCACAAAAGCATATATCGCATGGTTTCATGTGCACCATTTATATCAGGCCTTATATCTGAGGTTTTGCTGATTATGCTGCCTACTGAGAGCAGGATGTCATTAACTTACCTGAGCTCCTTGACTGTAACATTGGTTTTGAAAACCACAGTTGCATCATTCAGCCTTCATTCCAGTGCATAGAGTTTCAGTCCACTGATCTTGACTATTATAGACTTTCATCAACTCTATGACAAAAGTTGAGTTGGTATTAGCCAGACTTTTCTCCCTATTGCAAAATCCCAGGGAAATTTTGTCTTCACTCTGGAGCAAGGTAATACAAAGCTCAACAGCAAAGTCCATGCTCACACAAGCCACAGAACAGTTTAGGTGAAATAAGGAGGACACCAGTGTCTCCAGTCTTACCCTGAGCCAGTCCTTTCCTATTCTGCACCATGCTGTGCCTCAAGAGTCTCTGTTGCTTTGATACATACCCATTGAGGAGGAGAGGTTATCAGGCAGCTGTACATGGATATTCTTGGAAAGAAATCCAGAAATTTCTGAGAAAGCACCTCATTCCAGCAGAGACTAGCTAACTGTGAGAAAGTAGATATTCTTGCAGAACAGAGATGTAAATCTCTAATGCCTTGTCATGGTATTTATGAAGGAATGACTTTGATCTAATACTGTGAAATGGCAACTATAGTAAGAAAGTTTCAGAAAATATTTGTCATAGTGATTTTTGAACATAAAAATTATTCAGAAATAAAATGCTAACAATGAACCACAGAAGAATTAGATGCTGATGTTATCGACTGCCTAAAGTTTAAGTTAAATAGACTCACGACTTTTTTGTTTGCAAACACACTAATATCTCACAGTTGCCTCAGTGTTTCAGGTAAACTACAGATAGAATATATTCTATTAAGGTAGTGTGTAACTTTATACTAGATAGGGTTTTCTATAGGAGCACAATCAGTAGAGAATTATATATATAATAGTGTGAGGGATTCATTAGGTAGGTTTACTGTGTCAGAGGTGGAAGAGTTCACAAGGGTGGTATATGGAATCAAAGGATCAAAGCACCACAATGACCATATGGATCTCAGAAATCTACAGGATCTAGTAGCACTCAGTTTGAGATGGAAGCCAGAAGACAAGAGGGATCAAGAAGGCATTGTTGGCCCAAGCCAAAGACTGGGAGAATCTCTAGGGGTTTGCTGGTGTGATCTCTTGTGAGAGATTGAAGAAATTGGAGATTGATGCTCAAAGGCAAATGCGAAGACTAGAGCTCTTCCAAAATGGCAACACTTTCTTCTTTCTTTTTACTTCTTCCAGGATACAAGGCTGTTGGTTGGTGCCAGTCATAACTGGTCTTGGTCTTTTTTTCCTTCAATGTGCAGAGGGAAATATCAGTCATTAACACACACACACAGACACACACACACACACAACTGTGTTTCACAATTCTGCCTGATGCCTCTTAATTAAAATTGAATTATCATGATTAATTGTCATGATCCATCCATGGCCTAGCCCTTTATATGTTTCTCTCACCCTCTGTACAATTACATAATTTATACTACCTCTGGAAGTTTAATTCAGCCAGACCAGACAAAAGTCTAGGCTTGCCTTTTCCTTGGAACTGACCTACCAAACTCTAATCCTCTGCTACTGAGTCCAGGAAGCACCACCTAGGCCCCTTGCCATTTGTCAATGTGCCAGCTGATAGCTATCCTTGCAAGTCTCTGCAGATAAGCCAGTGTACATCTGAAGAACAGGTGTGCCCCATCCCAAGGGTTTACCATCAAGGCCCCCCTGAAGGATGAGGAAGTATTATAGGTAGAAAAGCTAGCTAGACATATGGTAAGCAGATAGATAGGTCTGGCCCTTGAAGAGCCTTGCAAGAAAGTCAACTCTTCCAAAAGTCAATACCATCAATGAAAAACTGCACTCCCAGAGAGCAGTCACGGACAGGCCTCATTCTCCCAGGATGGAGAGTCAAGATCAAGATCAACCCCCTCCCCAGGAATGCAGCGATTGCAGATTCCCTGGATAGAGGGCCAGGACTTTGGACCACCTAGAGGAGTTTCCAGACAAGAAAGATCCTTGATTCCTCATTTTACCTTATTCAATCAAAGTTGCCAAACAACTGTATTTGTTGTCTACCCATTGACTAACTATGGTTTGCCCATTTCTTTTAAATCTTATTGGAAGCCCCTACTGTTCTCATTGGTCAGCTGTAGCCTGTCCAGTTTCTTGAGTCTTATTGGCAGCCCCCTATTTTCAGCCCACCCCACATTGTGATTTTGGCCCATAAAATTCCTCTGGGAAAGTGATTCTGGGTTATGTCACAGGAGACCTGACTGTAGCAGTGCCATGGAAGCCTAATTGCAATAGCCAGGACCTGAGCTGGAGTCAGCCCTACCTCACAACAGGTTACAGAGATAGAACTGTGAATGATAGTAGCCTTTGATTTAATTAGCCATTTGTTTACCCTGTGGAGCCTGGTTCCTCTAGTTGCTTTGTAATGTTAAGTGACCCCCACTTAGAACGTCTCTGTTGACTCCTAGCACACGTGGGTATGGTAAATTGTAACCTCCCACCCTTCTGTTTGACTCCCCCACCCTCAACTCACTTAATTACTAGTGAGTATTTGTAACCTTGGAAACTGATAAGGTCCTGGGAGCAGATCTGTGGAACCTAGGATTGTAAATCAGTATGTTACCTCCCTGTTTCTATATAGCTGTTGCAAAATTGAAATAAGGTGAAGGGAGCCTGGGAGACTCAACTTCCCCTTACCCCATCACCAAGAACGTTGAGCTGTGTCTTGTTAGGAAAATTTGTAGACTAACTTTTATGACTTTCCCTCATCTGGGATAAAAGGTCAGTGACCCCTCCTCTGAGATAAAAGGTCAGTGGGCACAGAGGTGCTTGGTATAATCACAGTTTGAGAAACCTGTAGATACAGAGATAACTGGGAAATTGCCTGTCCTCCTCACACTGATCTGTTACAGGAGGTTTGTTGCCTGAAAATAGATCAAAGGGAAACAGCAGAGCATTCCACCCTGGTTGCTGAGGGGTCGAATAAGTTGAGGACAATGCCCCAATAGTAAAAGACAAGTATAATCCCACCCCTGTTGTAACCAATCATGTCCTTGTGCATGTGTGAGCTAAAATTGTCTATAAAAACTGTGTGCTGCAAGGGGACGGAGTCACCAGCTAGCTATGGTGGACCTCCTCTGCATGCAGTGGAATAAGAAAGTGCCTTTGTTAATTACATTCCTGTGTGCTCACTGACAGCATGGAGATTTTTGGACCCAACAGGTTTTCCATCTTGCCGGGTTTCCCCCTCTACCTCTCTTAGGCAGAATCTTGTTTTCTCAATAAAATTTGCCTCCTTAAACCTCCATCGTTCCTAAAATTCATTCTTTGACTTTTAGAGAAGATGAACTCATTTTCAGGTTTGCAGCTAAGCCTTGCTCCCCTGCATCAGAAGGACATTTCTTCTGGTTCAAAGTGTTCTGTAGGGATAATTAAACTGATGAGATGGACCTGAAACAGGCTTCCTTCCTTGGAAACTGTTGGGACCAAAGAATCTTCATTTTATTAGTCACCCCATCTGATGTTTGAAATGTGAACAAACTGTGTACTTGGTTAAAACATCCTGTGCAAATGTGATGTATATTTTGTAAAAATAACTTGTGACAACTTGCCTATTGTGTTAATTGTGTAAGGTTCCTGAAATACTAAGCAAATCAATGAGGTTGCTGGTTGCCCTGGTCATCCAGTACAGGGATCTCCTGGTAAGCCTGAGGGGACATAGCTCACATAATTTATCTGTGAGTTAATCACCAGTGCTGTTTCTACCAAGGATTTCCTTGTTTTGATTTAGTTAGCCCTTCCAGAAGATGACTCTGTATTTCCTGTTCCTCCTCTATCAATGACCACCTGGTAAGTATGATAGATCAAACTGTTAGCCAATTACTAGGAGGTTTAGGTCCCCCTCCTGTGTGTAACCTGAAATGCCTTTAAAAGGGGCCTGTACCCATTCTTTGGGGTCTCCAGTCCAACACTGGTTGACCCACTGCATGCTGCGCTAATAAAAGTGCCCTTGTTCATTATATGCATGTGTTGGTCTTCCTCGGGACAGCATGATCCAGGCATTACAGAGATGACTATGCTGGGCCAATCAGCTAGGTCTTTCCTGGTCTCCAAAGCCTCAAAATGCTTTCCCAAGGCTGGTCAGTCATATGTGATGAACTGGCCTTTTGGAATTTTTGTGAAGTTTTAAACCACTAAATTTTGGGAGATTTGTGAGAGAGCAGTAAGAAATTAATCTAGTCAATACTATTTATCTTTAACACCCTTCCTATATTCATGTTTCCTGTTTTTACTCACAAATACTGTAAAATATCCAATTCAATTGCAGCTTCAGAATAATCTCTTTTTTAGAGACAACCCTTAATATTCTCATTCATAGTAAGTGGGCCATGGTGTAACAGATCCTTACCTGTAAGAGTATTTGCATCATCAAAAAAGTCCACTCTTTACCTATTTGAGTTTTTGCTTCTAAGGCCCTGGGGTTTAACAGATGCATATCTGGGAAGGCTGAAGGTGAGGAGATCTTTTTCTGCCCTCAGATGAGACTAAACTTTGGTGGTACTGAAAACACTGCTGCTAGAAATAAAAAAAAAGTGTGTGCAGATGGAATTAATTTTGCTCAGCGTGCAGAGACTACTGCTCTACTTCATTCTTTTTTTTTTATTTTTTTTTTTTATTTTTTACCTTCTTCCTTTGCTGCTGTCAGGGGAAGGCCCTGTCTGATGACTTATCAACTTGTTTGGGGGATTTGAGTGTCAGAGCCAGCTTTTTGACTGTACATGGCTTTGCAGCACTGGCCTGTTTTGCCTCTGAAGGTCTGCCTGAAAAAGTATCTGAAGTGGGCTTGTAATGTCTTGAGAAACCTGCTAACATACTATTTACTCATCCCAAGGTATTTAAAGTATTTTTTGTTTTATATTACATCATTATAGAAAAAATAATCTACATCTGCTCTGACTAAAGGATTCATGATGAGCTGGGTATACCACAGTTTACACTCTTCATAAGAATGTTAGAAATTAGTATCTATTGCACATAAATGACAAAAATAGTGGATGAATTTTAATTCTTTTCAGTGGAAGAAGGCAAGATTTCATACATCTGAAGTGCTGGTAACTTATTCATGAATAGCTACACAGTATTTTATCACTACTGCTCCCAAATTATAATTCAGTGGTTTG
>PVIC010055597.1:0-11171 GCA_004025085.1 Thryonomys swinderianus
CTCTTTGCAGGCAGAGTAGTTGGCAAATTAGAATTTACTGGTTAGAGAAAGCAATAGTTAATGAATGCCTATTGCCTGCAAGTAATTTTATACACATTATGACAGCTATTCTCTCAACCAACCTGCATGGAAATAACTTGGCACACACAGCAGCAAAGTTCTCAGGCTTTTGATAATGTGAATGGCTTGGAAAGACCTCTTGAAGAAACCTGCATACCTCTCCTGTATAAGCTCACTGGATATTTGTTTACTCAATTTGTACTAATTTTTTAGCCTAATATTCACTTAGGTAACATGTATACTGATACAATACATATACAAGAAGAAACTTTCCTTTTTATTAAATGGACTATCTAATAAAATGTAGAATTAAGTTGGAATAAGATACTAGAAAGAATAGGACGAAGTGGTAAGATTTTCTGCAATGTTTTTAAGCACTCTTTATATCTTAAATGAATGGAACTTTGGAATCACACACACACACAGAAATAGTTCTGTGGATATGGTTCAGGCCCAGGTTCTGGCCCATTGTGTCCCTATCTCTAAGCAAAGGCCTGAAGTCTAGAAGAAGTTCACTAAATAAAATGATCCTTACATGTTTTAGCTTGAAATAAGCTATTTAATGTCTGTCTATACTATTATTTTGTATTCCCCAGTATTCTAGTTATCTAAGGATATAACCACATCACAAAGATAGCCATTTAAAGCAGGAACAAAGCATTGACTTTGGTTTTGAACTTGTTCCTTGGACAGTGCTGGGTGAAGATGGCTCCATTCCACCATGTTTCAGCCCAGCTGGACTAGCTTGAAAGGTTCAACATTGCCTGGAGGCTGCTGTGATTCTGGACCTGGCAGGTTGGGGAGCCTGACACCTGGGGGTCTGGTATATGGGAATATCACCCCCTATATCTGTGGGGCTGCCACACATGGTCCTCCAGTGAGGAGACTCCAATGTACCCAAACTCCGTATATGTCAGCTCAGGCCTCCCAAGCCATAGACCACAGGAGAGTGAGCACCAAAGAAAGAGCTTACAGTTTTTCAGGATCTCATCTTCATGTGACATGGTATCCTTCCCTCCATATCTGCCTTTTGGAGTATTTGTGAATGGGCAGCAGGTTTAAGAGCAAGAAACACGGACTTTACCTCAGATGGAAGAGGATCAGTGCTGTGTTTTACAAAGAGCATGTGCGGATGGGATAATGGTTGAGCATTTTTAGAAAATACTCTGCCTCTCTTACTAGGACTTCCTCTTTTTTTAGTTAACTAAAGAAAGATTCTGGTCTTATTACATAGGAGAAATTGTAACAATTTAATTCTTACCAAACAAACCTACTGGGCAGGCCTCCTGCCAGCCATTCTGGGAAGAAGAAAGCTGAGATCGAGAACCTACATCTAAATCTTGCCCTCTTCCCACTAAGGCCCAAGACCTCTCTTTGTCTCTTAGGACATGTATAACCTCTCTTCATTCTGTTCACCCCAGCACAAGACCTAGGAACTAGCACAGCACAACAGACGGACCAGAACTCAGCATCTCAGTCCTGTTACACACAGCAGGCCAGGCACGTCACAGGACAGGGGCACCCCTCACTTTGCTTCATATTAGACTAATCTGAAAAATCCACATAAAAATTCTGATACCCAAGTCACAGTCCTTACCCAATTACATCACAACATTTGGGAACTAACTCTCAGTCTTTTTCAAAGATCTCCAGGTGATGAGAATGTGAAGCTAAGTTAGGGAAATAGTTATCTAAATTCTCCCTAATCTAATTTCTGTCTCCACTTCAAGTTGCCACTAGACAGTTACTCTCTCCCTGCACCCTACTTTCTTTAGTTTTGCTCCCAAAACTTACATCAAGCACTCCATTCACATATGCTCTCCTCCCCACCTCCCAGACCCTGATATGTAGCAGGACCATCTGATTGGGCTCTGGAAGCTCTGAGACTTGGTTTTCCCACCCATGATCCAACCACAACGATGACTACAACAATGATGATACAGCCTTGTCTCGACAATACAAGGGTTAGACGATAACATTGGGGGTACTCAATAATCTCGTTCAAATATTTGTCAAGAGAATGAAATAATCTGAATCATTTCATAGATTTCTTTTATGACCACAGAAATTAAGTCAACCTGAATCTGGCTTCAGGTATTAAACACAGATTAAATATTCATTTTTAGGACACATTTGCTTTAAATTTAATACATGGATTCATGAAGAACACTATAAAGAACCCATTCTTTAAAATATTAATATAAATATCTATGTACAAAGGGAAAATAATTGGGGAATTTTATCTTTTCTGACAAAGGTGGAAAAGGCCATTTAAAAATATCACTTTCTCCCCTTCAGACAGAGTGTGGAGGTGAGCCACAAGAAATTCAAGTTCACACGAAAGGGCCTGATAAAAAATGCAGGTGGCCTGAAACATTTATAAGGGCCGAGTGTAAGGCAGTATGTAGGCTGGAATTTGAAATGACATTTTGGCATAAAACAGATCTCCCACAGGCAGACTTGAAAATTTCCAGAAAAGTCTTAAAATGACATCTCTCAAAATGAACAATCATCAAATATGCCTAAGTCATTACCTCAAAGTACTCTCTAATGAGACAGGCTGAAGAAATGGCTAAAAATAATTGATCCCAGTTTTACAGCTCAAAGTTGTAAAATAATAATAATAATAATAATAATAATAATAATAGAAATTTTAAAAAAGCTATTACAGGGTATGAACCTAGAATTAGGCCCCAGCAACTGTTCAGCATATTAAATACAAACATTAGGACATGTTTCGCTCCACACAGAAAAATTGCCAATAGCTTTTTATTCAGGAATTTCAAATTGCTTTACAAATTACTTGTTGTCATATTTTCTCCTGTAAATCTCATTCCTCTTGTGCAAGGCTGTGGTTTAGAAAATGACATTCACCCCGGGATCTAAAGAGATGTTTTCTCTAATACTTCATTAGATCCTTGCACAATCACATAAATTAAAGGAGGCAGGTTTTATTGTCCCCATTTTGTAGATAAAGGTGTCGAGGTTTAGAGGGTTAATAACTTTCTCAAGCTTACAGTCTTCCCAGTAAACCTCACTGTTTTACTTAAACGAAATGCAGCACAAGGAGGGCCCTTATAGAAGTGTTTGTCTGGAAGGAAATCAAGATAGGAAGAAGGAAAGTGATGTCTGATTGAACATGTACATATATTTTTTTACACGTAAATATATATTATATTTACTTTTAAAAATTGTTATTAGTACAGGTTTGTTAGTACAGAATGATGATGTTCATGGGAGTTGGTACATGGTACATGTGTGTAACACAGTTTAATATTTATTTTCTCTTATCAGATATATTGGGGACAATGTAGAGAATTGCTGCTGATATGTTAAGCATAACAAATTAGGTAAAATTGAACATATTAAGTAATATTGATTTAAAATATATATTGGAAAATCACGGAAAGAAAATATTCCTAAATATATGTGATTATTTCCCAGTTTTCCATCCTAAACACGGGGCTATCTTGGTAAGTGAAAAGAGCAGGTCACTTGTGAGCTTTCCCATCCAGCATGTCCTCTGGTGATGTGTTGTTTGGACACTAGGTTGGATAGTAAGGAAGAAAGATGAAGGTCACGTCCTTATGCAGTTTATGTCCAGGGAAATGGGAAAGAAAAGGCAAAACTCTATCAATCAACAAACAAAGCTTATTTCATGTGATGACAGTGTTGTGGGGAGTGTACCTATAGGTGATACAAAGTTACAGGTGACAGGTAAAGCAAGGTAGGGAAATCAGAGCTGAATGTGAAGGAAGAGAAAGAGCAGCCCCCCTGAGCAGAGAGAAGCCCAGGGTGCCCATGAGCCTCCAAGCCAGGAGATGCAGCCACAGACCAGCATGGGGGGGGGGGGCAGGGAAGCAGGCAATCAGGCCAGTTCATGTTGGGCCTTGGGGACCACGGAGGTCACCTGGATTTCATTTAAACCTGGTGAGGACCATTCAAGAGTTTTGAACATGAGTTGGGGCTAGAGAAAGCATTCATGATTTGATTTACATGTCACACATCTGCTGGCTGCTGTGGGGGCATGCAGCTCAGAGCAGGCAGGAGAGGCCCTAGGGGACTAACAGAGCTGATCAGTGGTCCAACAGTCCAGTCTACTAGGAGAGACTGTGGCCTGGCTGCTGCTGCAGATGTGCATGGCATCTACAGATTGATTCAGATTATTTTTGTTAAGACAATACTACCAGCAACTGACTAGGTGTAGAAGACTAGGATATGCATATTTAGAGACACTTGCTTTTTTTTTTTTTTTTTTTTTTTTTTTTTGAGATGGGGTCTCGCTTTTGTAGTTCAGGCTAGCTCCGAGCTCACTATAGCCCAGGCAAGCCTCAAACTCAGCAATCCTCCCGTCTCTGCCTCCTGAGTGATGGGATTACAGGCGTGATCCACCACGTCCAGCACTGTGGTATGTGGTGCTGATTGCTGGTTGATGGCTGGTGGGCGTTAGTCACCACTCCCAGCATTGTATGTGGTTACTGGGGATCAAAGTCAGGACCTTGCACTTGTGAGGCAGGTGCCGGAACCACTGAGCTAACCCTCTGGCTCACTTGCTATTATTTTTGTACTGGAGATTGAACACAAGGCTTTTGGACTGAACTGCATCCACAGCATTTTTATATTTTGAAACAAGACTTCGCTAAGAACTTGTAGGTGCTCTCTGCAGGACAGGTCAGCTATTGAGTGGAGATGTGGAGTAGGCAGCCTGGAGCTCTGAGGGAGGAGGGAGCCGGAGATGTGTATTTGGGACACAGAGGGATAGAAATGAATCTGAAAGCCATGAAGCCAGTGAAGATCACCTAGAGAGAAAGTAGTAAAACCAGGCTTAGAACTGAGAATTTAATTCTGTTTTCTTTGAAAATTAGAGAGAAGAAAAAGGGCTAATGTTCTAAACATGTCATTCAAAATATTCAAAATATCTCCAATGATGCTCCTGAATAAACTGCCTGAAAATGTCCAATATTTCTGGAAAATCACCAGAAAAATCTTGGCATGGAGATGTTGACAGGTGAGGCAGAGACTGAGGTTGGTGTCTCATCCCAGTGCTGTCTCTCAGAGCTCTGTCAACTCAGACAAGGCAAATGCTGTAGGCCCTGTGACTTTGTCAGCTGCAGGACAGGGAAAACAGCCCCTGCATGCTCTGTGAATGCTCCTTTCAAGCCACACTGGATGGAAATGTGCTGCTTTCAGGTCTGACTCCACCTCCACACAGTGACGTCCATGAGGATGACATTGCAATGTGTACCCTGGGCTCCAGGTATCTCAGAGAGAGAGCATCGGACAGAAGTCTTGTTCAGAGCTTGCCCTTGGGAGTCAGCCTGGCGAAAGAACCTCTTAATAATGACCCTCTGGAATCCCAAGTTTTCTGGTAATGAAAATAAGACTTGACACCCTTGTCAGGTTATTGGGATGAATAAATGAGATAAGGCATGCACAGTGCTTAGCCGAGTACTTGGCATCCGATATTATAAATTAACTTCTTGGAATTTGTGTTTCTCTCTTCCGAGATCTACCACTCACTGCTCTCTGGCCAGCTCCAAGCCCAGGTGTGATCTGAATCAGAGAATTCTACAGACTACATGTAGGTCTTCACTCTTACCAGCTGACTTTGACACGTGGGTGGCTGTAGGTACCCAGACTTTAGTTTACTCCTCTGTAAGGGAAGGAACCCTTTTTCAGCAAACCTTCACTGTTGCCATTATCATGGTGATGAGAAGGAAGCCCCTCTGTCAACAGTGACCCCATGTACTGTAAGAAACGCTCCCAGGGAGTGAGGCTGCCGGCCTTTCCTGGATCTGCTGTTTCTCTCCATTTTTTGCATGAAGCAATCGGCATCTCTTTGAAGAGTTAGCCCTGGTTCACCTCCTCCAAGAAGCCTTCCCTAATGAACTGTACTCTATCTGCTCTTTATTCTCTGAACACCCAATTCTTAGGAGTAAATTCAGACTTAGAAAACAGATGAAGTAGGGTTAATTGGTTGTAGCACCAGAGGATCCCTTACGATTGCTTTAAATCAGCACACCCAGAGCTCAGTTAAACTGCATGCAATTTACAAACATTTGATTAATGCTCAGGGGCTATGGGACATCAATACCACACAAAGGGAGGCCCAGCTTTGCTTTGGTCTGTTTGAGTGTACATATGTTCCCCTTGCTTCAGTAGTCTTCAGAGTTAGGCTTGCCTCCTCTGGGCTTTAATGTTCAGTTCTCAAAGGAAAAGACCCTGACTTTAATTTCTATTACCTTCTGTGAGGAACTGCACCAAAGGCCTGGTACTCAGTGAGGCCTAGGTGGGGCAAACAGCCAATCTGACCTTTGACAAGTGGAGTAGTTCATACTGTTGGACTGTCTTACATGCCTTTCTAACAGAAATTGTGAGCTTTCTTGATGATGGTAAATCCAATGCAAAGAAAAAGTCCTAGCAGAACTAAACTCACAGAAACCAGGAATGGTGGAACAAAAGATCAAGCTAGCAGTTTTAGAAATATTTCTGTTCCTAGTTGGTTTGCAGTGTTACTGCCCTGACCAAATGACCAATCAGGGTAAAACCCTCACTAAGCAGCATAAGCCAGCAGGCTAGGCCTCAGGTACAGTGATGACGTAGGTCATAGGAAGGGGAGAGTCCAGGGGTTTAAGACGATGAATCTTCATGTGACAGCTCTGAACAAGAACACAAGACATTGAAGTCCCAGTCAGTCATGGGAAGGCAGAATAGAAAGGAAGGTAGGCACCGCAGTACTCTGTAAATGGCAGGGACAGGTCTCCAAGAAGAGGTGCTAAAGGCCAGGTTCAGGAGGCTCCAATAAGTCATTAAATTTTAGAGGTGATGCGAATGATTCAGCCCTTGGAGATGGAAAACGATAGCAGAATGTAGACACATTATAGCCCCAACCCAGGTATGTGTCCAGGAGGCTCATGGGGCACGTGCCTTAAGTCTTCCACTTCAGACGGACCACGCAGCAGGCAGTGATGTTGGCACCCATCTCCACCCTGCACTGGAGGAGGCATGGTTTCACCCAGGTTTCCTGGGGCCCATGCAGACAGCTGTGAACTACTGATGGGGCCATGTACTTGCCCCAGATGTCCCGGCTCCTGTGGTCTTGCTCTTATTCTGCGCAACCCTATCTGACTCCAGACCTTGCCTCTGTTTCAGATTTAGCTCTGGCATCTGGCTTTAAAATTTGTTCTTTCTGGTACACCACACCTGTTTTTATTTTCAAAGATTCAAGCTTGCCTATACCCTTCCCCACCTACCTAATTTTATCCTTCACAACAATTCTCACAGCCCACTATCAGCACTGGCCTTCTAAGCCTGCATCTATCCTCATTTACACACACACACACACACACGCATGCATGCATGCAATGCATGCACACACACACATCAAAAAAGAGAGCAACATATTCATTACTTTGCATCTTTCCCCCTCCCATTTTAACTGTATATCATAAACATTTCTCTAGCTCAATATATACACAGAATCAATACATCCTTTTAGTGGTACCATAGTATTTCACAGTAATATTCCATTATGGATGGTCATACTGTATGAAACTCACCGTGCTGAGGAGCACTGAGAGTGTTCCTTGTCTTTTGCCATTATAATTAACATTGTAATCAGCATCTTTAGACACATATACTCATGAGACAAATACTGCATTGTTATTGAATATATCCAGTCATCCCGATGGGAAGTGGGCACATAAGTGTAATTAGGCTGACTTATAATGGAATCATTGAGTCAATTGGTATAAACATTTAAAATTTCAGGAGTGTTGCCCTGTCAGATTATATAAGACCAAAATTTACAGCTAAATTCTTTTGCCACTCACTAGCTACTGACTTTGGGCAACTTCAGGTTTCTAAACTTCAACTTTCTCATCTGCAAAATAATCATATTTTATAATTTTTACACATTCATTTTGGAGTATAAATGCCATCTAGTATAAACTAGTAGTGTAATGCATTACTGCATTACTTTTTATTCTTTTATTTTGCTTTTTACATATTTTATTTATTAGTATGTGTTTACAATACATAATGATTTTCATCCTGATGAGGAATTGGTGCATGTACCTAACTAACACTTTTATTCCCTTTTTTATTGCCTTTCCCTCTCCATCTCTTGATCACCTTTTCTTTTGAGCAAGATTTAAGTCCTTACTTCTTACTATCTTTTGTTTTTCTCATTCATACTTTGGGTCTTTTATATAAGAGGAGACATGTGTTATGGTTTGTATCTAGATCTCCCTCCCGCAGCCTTATTAGTTGGGGCGTTTTGGAGTGGCTGGATCTAGGATGTGGGATACTGAAATTCAGGATGTGATGTTGGGATTAAGAGTGACCCTTCCTGGGTGTGAATGCTACCTGCTCAAAAGGTGGGTAGTCTGGACGGAATAGAGGGATGGAAAGAGAGCTCACTGCTGATGTTGCTGTGTTGCTGCCTTCTGCTCACCCTGCTTTTCCATGAACTGTTTCTCCCTTAGCTGAGTCTCCTCCATGCCAACTCACCTTGGAGTCAGCTGACTATGGACTGAGCCCTCTACAGTGTAAGTTAAAATAAACCTTTCTCCCTTAACTTTGGGTGTCAGGTATTTTGTCTCAGCAACAAAAATAAGTGCCTAAGACCATGCAATATTTAAGCTTATGCATCTGATTTATTTCATTTAACATTATGGTCTCACATTGCATCGACTTTTCTATGTATGATTTAAGTTTATCTTTCCTTATGGAAGAGTAGTCCTCCAGCGTATGTAAATAACACATTTTCTTTATTCACTCATGCATGAACAGTGAACATGTACCCCATTTCCAAGACTTAGTTATTGTGAATTGTACTGCTACAAACATGAACACTATTTTCATTCTGCTGTTAATAAAAAAGTGAATCCTTGTAAAGCATGATGGTGTGTGTGCCTGTAATTCCAGTACTCAGGAGGCTGAGGCAAGGGGATCACCTCACAGGAAGATTGCCCCAAGTTTAAGGCCAGAGTGAGCTATAGCGTGAGATCTTACATACAGTAAGTTCTAGCTAGCTTGCACTATGTAGTGAAATCTGAAACTCAGTTCAAGACAAAAACAAAGAGGCTGGGGATTCAGCTCAACTGGTACCATGCCTACCTTGGAAGCACAAGGACTGGAGTTCGATCCCTGGTACCACCAAACACAAACAACAACAACAACAACAACAACAACAAAACAAAGAGAATTCCCCCATTAAAAATAAACTCTGGGAAGACCCACATGTTGCCTCTGTTTTCCAATTATTTGGTATCCTTTGGGTCACGAGACCTTTAAATCCACAAGTATTGCAAGTAGGGGTCAGAATACACAGTCTCTCTATTTTTTGCACTCCTATGTTTTCTGTCCTTACTTACTTTATTTTGGGGCATTATCAAGAAGAAGCTACAAGCTTTTCAGATTGGCACAGATTGTTTGCACTAAGGCAGAGGCAAGACTGTGAAAGAAGTAGTAAACATTGCAGGCTGAGCCCTTAACTGTAGGGTGAGAGACACAGCTAGTCTCTGAGGAAGTCTCACGTTGTCTGACCAGAGGTGTTGGAAGGCCCTGGCTGGGGTATTGTGTCCACTTGGTTCTCAGACCATTTCATTACAAAGAGGGGAATCACATCATCTTTGAGGGGACAGAAAACAATGGTTTCCAAAGTTCTCTCCAACACCCCAACCCTCCAGGCTGGCTCTTCTTCCCTGCCTCATGCTCACCCAGGCTTCAGTGACATTGGTCCCACAGTCTGTGCCATATTCTTATTCCATGGATGCTTAAATCCAGTTTCCTACCCTTTTATCTGACTGTTGTATTTCCAGAATGTCCGGCTCAGGACTGAAGAAACTCACAGAATGGAAGATTACTCTCCTTCTCTAAGTAAATTAGTTCCTTTTACTTTCCTCAGGATACTTTCCTTGTAAATGCAGCTGAACTGAAAGCATGATGCATAGAACATTTGTGTGGGAGAGATTTTAAAAGGTGTCTCACTCAGCATGCCATGGTCTGAATGTTCCTGTCCCATCTCCAAAATTCATAAATTGAAACCTAATCAGCAAAGTGATGGAATTAGGAGGAGAGGGGCCTTCATTTCAGAGGTTATTGGTCATGAGGGTGGAATCCTGATGGATGGAATTACTGCTCTTCTACAAAGGCTCCTGAAAGTAGCCTCACCATCCTACCATGTGAGGACACAGCAAGAAGGCACTGTCTATGAGCCAGGAACAAGCTTTCACCAAACACCAAACATGCCAGCACTTTGGTAATAGAATTCTGAGTCTCTAGAACTCTGAGAAATAAATTTCTGTTGTTACCAGCTATCCACGCTATGATATTTTGTTGTAGCAGCCTGAAAGCCCTAAGACGTAGTAAGCAACCTTTATTAGTTTACTCATCTACTCAACTGACATTGGTGGACTGAAGAGGGAACTGAGCTCCAAGTGAGTAAAGTTAATTTCGAGATCATCCAGTGGGAGATCTGGATCAGTACTTAGGCTTTCCGATTCTTGATTCATTTCTCACTTCATTATTTACCACATTGCAGCAATTATTCTAACTTAAGCAATCACAGTTCCATACATCATCATTCTCCATGATAACATTTTCCCTGTATACAAACATGGGTTTCCTGAACTTTTTAGTTCACTAGGATTTTTATGAAATGTAAAAAGAATCAACCCATAAGATTTCAAGGATCAGTTTATTGGTTTATTTATTTATTTGGGGATCAAACTTGGGCCCTTGTTCATCCAAGGTTGGTGCAGTACCACTTGAGCTAAATCCCCGGCCCTCAAGGGATTACTTTTCCTAAACTCTTGTGTTATAGAGTAGAACATTTGTTTCAGTCTTAGTTTTAAGATTAAAGAATCTATTAATAATAACTGGAGAAGTCACAGGAGTTTCTGATAGAAAATGTTATTCATGTAACAAAAGTCAAATCCTATTTTTTTTCTGCCATTGAATAGTGTCTAAACAGTAAGTTGTGGAATTTCAAAACAGGGCCAAGGCTTTGAATTACAAAATCTTCCCACCACGCCAGTGATCTAGTCTGATGCCACACCCAAGGTGGGACTAATAGAATTGGAATTTGTAGTGACTGGACTGACAAC
>PVIC010055598.1:0-11192 GCA_004025085.1 Thryonomys swinderianus
GGAGACATCTGGAGGATATACTAATAAGTGAAATCAATAGATCACAGATAGACAATTCCCGGATCTTCTCTTTGGCATGAACACCTGTAGATGCAAATGAGTTCTAGAAAGTAGGACAGCTTTTATAGAGTGGAATATTTCTATAGGAAACTTGGTGTGGGAATGTGATGAGGGGAAGGAATAAATATGATACAGAAGAAAATAAAAGAGCATGTATAAAGGGGGGAGGAGGGGGGAGTGGGTAGGGATATGGGTAAAAATGAGAATTAACTTGTAGCATATACTGGTACAAATTTCCCAATGTTATATGTGATTTTGAGATGTATATAAATTGTACCAATAAAGAATTCAATTAAAAAAGGCAAAAAAAAAGAAAACACCCTATCTAGACAAATTGCTTAATACACTATCTGAGATGGTAAGTTCCCCATAAGTATTTTATGAAAACTCATAAAACAGTAATAAAAAAATCACTCATGTTCCACTCAGGATGCCAAAAACACGTTCAACATGCAGCATACACAAGAAACAACAGCCCAAATAGCCGCCAATCCTGACACAAGAGCTCTCTGTGCCTGCCCCTTGACAAAGCAACTCTTACATTAACAATGTCACCTGCACAACCCTGTGCTCATCTTCAAGCTGAAATTATTCAACTTACTTATTCAATTATGCAAGTAACTGAGCCACATGGCTAGTGAGTTGCATCCTAACCCAAGACCCATGTGAAATCATAGCTGATTATCGGTTTTGTTCTTTTATGGCCCTTAAAAGAACAATTAAGAATCTCTCCAAATCCTGATCTTCCAGACATTCTTTCATACAGAGATGCCAGCCTCCACTGGGCCAGGGCTCCCACACTGACACATGAACCTTTATCTAGGTTCTTACCTGATGGACCCAGCAGCCTGTTTATTTTATAGCTTTCACCAAGACCTCAGAGGAGTGTTCTGAGACCCCACCACAAAGACTTGTCTCTGAACAACCCACTCTTCACGGTGAGGCATAATCTTCCTAGTTCCTTTCAAGGAAACTACCACTCCTACATCTTTCTCCTACCTAGAAGCAATTTGACTTGGTTATATTCCGTGATCAAAGATTGAGGAAACTTTGTTTTCAATCCTGGATCCAACATGCATTGAATATGTGACCTTGGGTAAATTATTATGTAACGTGGAGTTTCTTCATTTGCAGGACAGAGGTAAGAGTGGTACTTGATCAATGAGTTTTTTGAAATGAATAAACAAACAAGATGAAAGGTATACCTTTTAACACAATATTCAGCACAGGTATCAGTAAGGCACTATTTTTCTCATCATGGTGTGATGTTGGATGCCTATTTTCCTGACAGATTCCAGTGTCATATTCACTATAGTGCCCCTGGTTCCCATCACAGTCCTCAATCCCTTGTTGTGGCTTATTGAACACTTGCTGATTGAATGAAAGAAAGAATGCTATGAGTGAAACTTTTCTCCATCATATCATAAACTACTTTCATACTCTACCTAGAAGTGATCCAAAGAATTCCTTGTGTGGAGATCCTAACATATGTTTTCAGTGGAATACTCTAAAAAGAGAAAGATGAGATAATTTTTAATAAGTCTTTCACATGAAATGCTATATGAAGTCAGTGCACTATGACCTTTGAAAGCACTTAAAGATCAACACTATCTACCATAGTTACTAAGAGTCCTAGAATTGGTCTGCTGTTTCCTTGACCCTGGGTCGTGGAACTTTGTTTACTTCTGATTATTGTGTTTATACAAAGCCTTCCTTCCAAGAAGGTTTCCTTTCCAAGAAGTCTTCATTGTAAGCTTCCTTAGCCTCTTGGTGTACTGTAACTAATGAGAGAACACTTCAGTAGGTGAAAAAACAAAACTAGAAAAAAGGAAAGAGTTTCACAGAAAGAAAACGAAAGGCTGGCTGTGGACTGAGTTTGGAAAGTGAGTTCTAGAAGGTTCTGAGGAAGAATTATAAGGAACTGAAATTGTAGCCAAACAAAAATGTATGAGGTATTTTGAGAAGACAGAGAAAGGATTTTAATGTAGTGTCTTCATGTTTAATCAAATTCATCTTTCAAATCTCTTCACAAGACTCCACTACCCATTTGTACAGTTTTTCAAAAATGTGCAGAGTAACAAGTCATGTTTCTTGTGGGCAGGTCATCTTGCTAAGATTGTCCAATAGAGGACCTGCTCTCTGTCACTTTCACATTGTTCATTTTCACACCGTCCATTGGCCAAGGAACATCCATTTTAATAAACTGACTGACATAAGTAGGGCACTTTCTCTTTCTTCAGCACTCTCAACCATGAGTACCTTCTGACAGAGTTCTGAATAATGATTTTCTCTTAGAAAGCTGCCCTATGTAGCCATGTTTACTTCATTTCAATCACATTAAAATGAATATTTGAAAAAGCCAAGAGATCATCCACTATAATTCCTCCAAAATCAATTTCCTTTCAAGAATAGATTTCCAATAAAATTTCCCTTCCATGCCTCCTTTCCTGTCTTTTCTTGAATGAATAAGCAGTTGCTGGCCTCCGCCAGTATCCACAGATCAGGAAGGCATGTAAAGTTCACAAGAACAATTCTCAGGACTGAAGTTGTCTCTCCTCTCAAAGGTACATCACTGTCTTCATCAGAAAATCATAAAACTCTGAGCTCTGAGTCTTCATTACTAGTTGTTTTTTAATCTGTATAGATTTAAAATAATGCACACTTATTGTAAAAAATTTTCAAACAATGTGGAAATTATACAAAGTGAAATTGGCTCTCTCATCTTTACTTCCATACACCTTATTTGCACAAACGTGTTTTTTCTAACTTGGTTTTATCCTCATCTTCTACCTGATAGAACTTCCTTCAGAACCAACCAGTTCTCCCTCACCTACATACACCACCCAGGTTCCCACCACACAAAGTCACACAAAGAATTGTTCACTCATTAATGTTTGCATTAGGTTTTCAACACTAAAGCGTGTGATTCCAAGGCATTACCCTCAGGAATGTTAACATTTCAAACACAGCAAATTGATATAGTTTCAACCCGAATTTTAGTTGATCTGCAGCTATGTTTAAAAGCTGAGACAGCTGGGCATGGTGGCTCATGCTTGTAATCCCAGCACTTGGGAGGCAGAGGCAGGAGGATTGCTGAGTTCGAGGCTTGCCTGGCCTACATAGTGAGCTCAGGGCCAGCCTGAACTATAAAGCGAGACCCTGTCTCAAAAAAAAAAAAAGCTGTAAAAAAATATTGTTTGTTAAATCCTTACTTTATATTCAACCTATTCAGTTCATAGAAAAATACGTAATTTTTTTCTATGTGCAAAATAAAAGGTGAAATCAATTCACTACTTAAAGTTGGTACTTTGTCTTTTAGGTATAAAAAAAAAATACTGATGGGGCCAGGGATTTAGCTAAATTGATACTGTACCTACCTTGGCAGCACAAGGCTGAAAGGAGTTTAATCCCCAGTACCACACACACACACACACACACACACACACACACAAATACTGACGAAAAAGCAACCTGTATATTCTGCAGTGTAGAAAGCCATCTAATCTCATACATATCAGAACAATGGCCATAAGCCTCATACTAGCTAAAATAACACTATGAATGTAATTATTTAAAACCTGCATACATTTTCTATAAAAAGTAGAAATGCAACTTATTAGCCTATCAATATCAATGATTTTCCTAAGGGAACGGTTCTCTTTATAAATAATGGTGCACAGACTTCCTCCTAAAATTGTACAAACAGAGACATCCAGTGGCTGAATGACTTTATTTGGAGAAAAGTGAACAGCACAGACTAAAAAGAAAAGGCACAGAAGATTATTCAAGCAAAGACTCTTTAGTCTAGTCTTTCTTTCCTGTCATGTATTTTAATATGTCTTCAACTCTATGGAAGTATCAGGGACAACTACATTTTCACTATCACACTAGAAGAATCATAACCCCATCCAATAGAACTTGCTGCTAGAATATTTACCTGTTATGTATTTGAAATTATTTTTATTTAATTATATGGATTAATTTTAATTATTTTCTAATTGTTTCTACAATATTACTAGTTAGATTTACTGCTTATAGGCACTGATATTTCAAAATGGAAAAACAATTTCCAATTGGCCTTTGCCAGAAAAATCTACAAAAACTACATTGCTCAAATTCAAATTAATGGAGCAAATACAAGAAAATATCAAACAATGAAGTATATATATACATATATATTTTTTTGAGACAGGGTCTCACTTTATAACTCAGGCTGGCCCTGAGCTCACTATGTAGCCCAGGAAAACCTCTAACTCAGCAATCCTCCTGCCTTTGCCTCCTGAGTGCTAGGATTACAGGTGTGAGCTACCACGCCCAGCACTGTGGTATATGGTACTGATTGCTGGTGGATGTGAGTCACCACACCCGGTATGGTTATATGTAGTTACTGAGGATCAAACCAGGGACTTTGTGCTTGTTAAGCAGCTAAATCTCTGGCCCCAATGAAGTATATTTTTAAAGAAAGCTTTATTTATTTTGTATTGACTTTATTGGTACATTTTATATATACATCATGATCACATTCAACATTGAGAATTTGTACCTGTACATGACACATCTTGATTCTCATTTTTCCCATTCCCCTGCCCTCCCTACAATTCCCACTCCCTATTCACATAAACTTTGTTTCTATTTTTTTGTTTTTACTATCAAATTTCTTTCCCTTCTTACTTTCCCCCACTCCGCTTTTCCTTTTTCCCTTTGAACAATAAGAAAGTTTTATTTATACTATGTAATTCCACTTAAACCTGAAAATGTTTCCAAAAAGAAATTTAGAAGACACATGCTTTAATAAAATCAAATGTTCTTAGGATTTTCAAGAACAATAGCGTCTCAGACTGGGAGAACAGAACAGTAGCAGAGTACTTTCCTAGCAGGCCTGAGGCCCTCCAGTATCACCACAACCAAAAAGAGTAAAAACATTTTAAATTAAGTTAAAATACTCTGCATATTAAACCTTTCCTTCAAAGAAAAAAGAACACATCGGTTCATTATTCATCAGTCCTATTTACAAGAGAACCACAGTGAACAAGTACTCTCTTGGGTGTTAAGGCTATTAGTTTAACTTTTTAATTCTTTAAATGTTCAGGATCTGTTTTCACCAAATACACAACAAAATGAACCAATATTTGCCAAATATCTATTAAAATGGCCCTATTAAAGAGTTTATCTTTTTAAGATAAAATTGCTGTAATTTAAGTATAAATTATAGCAACTGGGAGAGTAACACAGAGACAAACAGGGTAAGGAGACACAGGCAGGTCATCCAGAGGGCTGTTGCCTAAAACAGTGGCCTCAGCCACAAACAACCAGAGGCCAGGATCAGCCCCACACCCAGTGCTAATCCTGCTGCAGATCTGGCAGCGTTACCCCGCATAGATTTGAGCTTCGACTTCAACACTACCACAGAATTGTGAAGACAGGAAGAATTTTTTCTCTCTCTTTGTTTATTATTTTGTTTCATTTTCCTTTTTCCATCCTTTTTGTTGTTGTAGTTGTTGTTGTTGTTGTTGTTGAAGGGACTGTTTTAAATTTTACTATTTATTTTGTTTTGCCAATCCTGTTTCTCTCTTTAACTGTCTTTCTTGATTTTTTTATATTTCCACTTGAATGAACATTGTTGTTAGTCTTTATTATTTTGATATTTTTTCCTTCCTCCTTTATTCTTCCTCTGCTGTCCTCTTCTTCAGTTACCCAAAACTTGAATAATCATCCTCTGTACTTCAGCCTTTCTTCTACTATAATACTCTTCAGTTATTGCTCTGTTTTGTACACTTTTCCTCTAAAAGCCCCCGAGGTGTAAAGTAATCCTACCCAGTGGAAACTAACTCCATATAAGTTCTCAGTTTATGATGGATTTTGTTATATAACTATAGATCCTGCTCTTAAAGATACCAAAATACCAGTAACCAGTTTGTCAGTTTCTAGGCTGTGACTGACGGTATTGTTAGATGCTATATCTGTTGCAATCAGTTATTCACTCTTATAAGAAAACCGTTATGGTCTGGGTCATAGTCATCACCATAGTTCAGTACCAAAGGACTGACAGCTGAGCCAAATAGATACAACCTCACATCCCTAATAAATTAGAAAGGTAGAATCTTGGGACAGATACACAGACCAACAGCCAGTAACACCTAGAGGAAAGACATTGCTGAGGAATAGGCATTTCCTAGGGAAGGCATGATATTAGTGATAAAAACTACCTAGCATAAGAAACTTAAAAACATCAACACAGAAAACAAATTAAAATTTAAATGTATGAAATTATGAGACACAGACGAAAAATGCAATTACAGAACTCCTGCCAACCTAGGACAAAACATGGGACAATGAAATAGGGGAAATCAGAAGCCACTCACTGGAATTTTCTGGAATTATAGCAGAAAAAGTAAATTTAAAAATGAGTGAGGCTATAGAGAAAAATCAAAGAAGAAATAATCTCCTGAGCCAAAAAAAGATAGGATGATCATAAGGATGATCTCATCAAATCTAGAGTACACCTAGGTTGTAAAAATAGAGGAGCTTAGGAAAATGATGGGAAACATGAGTGCCCAAACAGGAAAGAAATGGAATGTATGAAACAGATTCAAAAAGATATCCAGGAAATTAAAAATTCCATTGAAAGATTCCAAAGACAAATAAATGAAAATGAAGACAAAATGTCAGTCCCAGAAGATAAGAGTGCAATTAGCTATCACAAAAAGAGAGATCTCTTTAAAATAGCAACAGGTCATGGAAAAATAGTCCAAAAGCTGCAAAATGATAAAAGAATAACAACGTAAGATTGATCAGAATTAATGAAAAAGCAGTAGTCAAAGCAAAGGACACAAAAAACCTGTTCACAAAACTAATGGCAGAAAACTTTCCAGGTATAGAAAAAGAATTTGACTTGTAGATAAGAGAGACATATAGAACTCCAATAACCCATCCCCAAAATAAATCTACACCAAGGCATATAATAACCAAGATCCCAGAAACTGAGAACAAGAATAGAATATTAAAAGCTGTTAGAGAAAAGAAACAAATCACTCTAAAGGAAAACTCATCAAAATCATAGCAGAAAACTCAACATAAACATACAAGTCAGGGAGAGCTTAGAGTGAAGTATTTCAAGTCCTGGAAGAAAACAACAACCAACCAAGATCGATGTATCCTAAAAAACTATCTTTCAGAATCAATTGAGAAATAAGATACTTTCATGACAACTGAAGAAATTCATGACCACGAAAACAACTCTACAACATGATCTGAAAGATATTTTAGATATAATGAAGACCACCAGATACCAAAAAGACCAATAGAAGGAAGCAACTAGACAAGGCAACCAACTGAATAGAAGGGAGAGAGGGAATCAATAATATGAAAATAATATGACAATGATAAGCCAATACATATAAGTTATAATCATCAATGTAAATAGTTTCAATTCACCAATCAAAAGAAACAAATTGGCAGAATGGATTAAGAAATAAATCTAACAGTATGCTACAAACAGGAAATATTTAATTCAAAAAGAAATTTATGGACTGAAAGTCAAAAGACAGAAAATAATACTGAAAAATAGCAGAGGAAGCTATTCTTTTGCAGACAAAGTGGATTGCCACAACTGATCAGAAAAGACAAAGAAGGTCACTATATACTTCCAAAGGAAACAACCTAAGAGGAATAGATAATAATTATAAATATGTATGCACCAAATGCCAGGACACACATTTATATGTTAATATACATGAAAAAATCAAACAGGGACTAAAATAGTTATAATAGGGGAACTCAATATCCAAGATCATAGATAGATCAACTAGACAAAAAGCCAATGTAGAAATATCAGAACAGAGCCAAATTTTTGAACAAATGAACTTATTAGATGTGGACAGACTGTTCCACCCCCACAACATAAGAATACATATTCTTCTCAGCTGCATATGGGACATTTTCCAAAATAGGCCACATAATAGCTCATAGAATATGCTTAAGTAAATGCAAACAAACAAATTATCCCTTACATATTATCAGACCACAGTGCAATCAAATAGGAAATCAATGGCAAAAGAAACTTCATAAACATGTGGAAATTAAATATACCTTCCCAAATAACCAATGAGTCACAGGTGAAATTAAAGAAGAAATTAGACTGTTTATATACTTAAAGGATTATTCATATACAGCATATTGGAGTTATGGGATGCATGAAAGCATTCCTAAGAGGGAAAAATGTAGCAGTGAATTCTCAGATCATAAAAGCAGAGAGAGTTCAAATAAACAACCCAATTTTGAACTTTAAATTTCTAGAAAATAACAACAAAAATGGGGGCAGAGAAAGTGAAAGAAAAAATTAGATGGTAAAAACAAAAACATGGAAACAAAGCTTATATAGAGAGAGGGCATGGAGGTTGTAGAGAGGGCAGGGGAATGGGGAAAAAATGAGAGTCGAGATGTGTCATGTACAGGTCAATGTCAAATGTGATCATAATGTACACATAAAATGTACCAATAAACTCAATCAAGGGAAAAATAAACAGCATTCCCATACACAAATAACAAACTCACTGAGAGAGATATTAGGGAAACTATGGCTTTCACAAGAGCATCAAAAAGAACCAAGTACTTAGGAATGATTGTAACAAAGCAAGTAAAAGATTTTTACATTGAAAAATACAGTATTCTGAAAAAGGAGCTACCAGAAAATGGAAAATTATCTGCTGCTCTTGGGTAGGAAGGACCAACATAGTGAAAATGCCCGGACACCAAGATTTTTTGTACAGATTAGTACAAAACCGATGAGAGAAGGAAAAGAAAAAGTTTGAAGATAAAAAGGAAAAAACTGAAACAAGACTTACTCATGGGGGAGGCAGTTAAAGGGAGAGCATGGGAATGGGAAAAAATAAGAATCAGGATAAATCATGTACAGGACAAATTGTTAATGATGAATATGAATGTGATCAAAATGTATTTCTAAAATATATCAATAAACTTAATGAATTAAAGAAATATGGTCATCTTAATAGATACAGAATATACAGAAAAGATGTATAAAATTCAGTGTCTATTATCTGAAGAAATTAAATCTCTCTCTCTGCTTCCCTATTTCCATGCCATAAACCTGTTCCTCCCCATGCTCCTGCTCCCCGTGTTGTCCTGCCCAGGAGCCAGGCAGCTCTGCACTAAGTCCTCTGCAAGGTACAACCGGAGTGAGGCGCACTTCATATAGATCCACCTGGCTGGAAACATCAGCAATATTGTTGCTACCTATTACTGGCACATTCCAACAACCTTCCTCCATCCCACAAGATCTTCAGGGTTCTAGACAGTGGCCTCTCAGTTCTGTAACACTATCTACTACCTGAAAGAATGTGGATTTTCATTTTTGTGCAGCCACAGTTAATCTAGATCTCAGTTTAAAAGATTCTTTGAGGGCCGGAGGGTTAGCTCAGTGGTTCTGGCACCTGCCTCGCAAGCGCAAGGTCCTGAGTTCGATCCCCGGTAACCACATATAATGCTGGGTGTGGAGACACGCCCACCAACAATCAACACCGCATACCACAATGCCGGACGTGGTGGCTCACGCATGTAATCCCAGCACTCGGGAGGCAGAGACAGGAGGATTGCTGAGTTCAAGGCTTGCCTGGGCACCATAGTGAGCTCAGGGCCAGCCTGAACTACAAAGCGAGACCCTGTCTCAAAAAGCAAAAAAAAAAAAAAAAGATTCTTTGAAACTGAGAAATGCCCCTTGTGATGATGATACTGACAATGACAAGTCTTGTAGTATCACCAGTGATGCAGAACCTACGGGTTTGCTGTGCAATCCTTGGGGTGGGTAGAGATGCCAAAGAGGACCTCGTCCCTGATAAGAGCAGTGTGACTGTCAACAACTATGTTTGCAACTTTCTTGCTGAGAATTTGACATCTGAAACAGTATTTGGGCAGCAACCAAAGACACATGCCTGACCCTGGAGAACAACGTGCTCACCCTGGTGGGTCCAGTGGATTGTACTATGTGCATGCTCAGCCCACCTTGAGCATCTGCTTTGGGGAATGGGCCACAAAAGCAGTCAGGATTTGCTTATGTGGCAAGAGAAAAAGATATGAGAATTTCGAAGTGCCATGTAAATCTATGTGACACACCAGCAAAGGCCATTGCCATAAATCCTCATGAAGTTTGTTCCAAAATTACAGAAGAATGAAAGAAATGTCAAAGCCCTAGCCTGCATTCCCTACAAGCGAGGACCAGTGGGGATTTTAATGTTTCCTTGCAAGTAGATTTTGCAAAGCAAAAACTAAGCTGGTCCAGAAGATCCAAGTGCAGTGCCTGGGCACAGTGGCTTGGCACAGACACACTGACTGGTACCAGAGACAGTCTTACAACCTTATCCAGCAAGGAAGAATGGCTGTCAGTGAACACAAACCTGACTGATGTCACCATGCCAGTCATCTGTGAGAATAATAAAGAGATCTTGGTGGATTACCAAATGCAACTCTTGTCCTTCATGGCCATTAGGAAGGATGCCCACACATCTGTGTTCGTCATGGACACTGCGAACCAGTGGTCTGAGTGCCATGTGATCTGGTATAAGCCGAATGCTGCCCATATGTGGAGGTGTTCCAGGCCACCTGCACGTTACACTATCCAAAGAGCACGTGGCCAGGCCACCTTTGCAGAAAGTTTGACCCACCAGCAAACCCAGTGACCAAAAGAGCCACAACCAGTGTAAAATGAGGAGTCATCCCTTATGGACACTTTGAAACAAAAATGCCATCTCAGCCGGGCGTGGTGGTTCACACCTGTAATCCCAGCACTCGGGAGGCAGAGACAGGAGGATTGCTGAGTTCGAGGCTTGCCTGGGCTACATAGTGAGCTCAGGGCCAGCCTGAACTGCAGTGAGACCCTGTCTCAAAAAAAAAAATGCCATCTCAGAAACACTGTAACTACACATGTTAAACAACTCTGTCATCTCTACCCAAAGATTGAAGAGCTACATGAAAGAGAAGGAACCAGCACCCAGCTGTCCACCCCGTTCCTAATGCTTTATCCTCAGAGAATTCATCTGTAACCAAATGTTCTCTCATCTTACCACTATCAAGTGATAGGAAAAGAAGCTTGAGTACCTTTTATTTTTGGCTATAAGTTA
>PVIC010055599.1:0-11182 GCA_004025085.1 Thryonomys swinderianus
TTCAGGCTGGCCCTGAGCTCACTATGGTGCCCAGGCAAGCCGCCGCGAACTCAGCAATCCTCCTGTCTCTGCCTCACGAGTGCTGGGATTACAGGCGTGAGCCACCACGCCCAGCATTATATGTGGTAACCGGGGATCGAACTCAGGTCCTTACGCTTGCGAGGCAGGCGCCGGAACCACTGAGCTAACCCTCCGGCCCACACAGATATTATTTTTTTTCACAGATATTATTTATTTGATTTCTCATAACAAACTTACTGAGGTGTATATTATTATTATTTCCATTTTACATAGGAGGAAAGCTAGACTCTGAGTAGTCAGATAACAGTCAAATAATCTGGCTATTAAATGACAAAGACAATTGAAACTCAAAGTAAATTTTAGACATAGAAGAGCTCATTGTAGCATTATTATTGTCAGTGAAAATATGGTCATGGGAAAAATGTGTACCAGTGAGGAATCTTGAATTACTTTTGACATTTGCTGAATTACTTAGTACCCAACCTTCTAATAGAGTCCAATACCATGGAAAATGTATATGGTCTAAGTTTAAATGGATGGAAAAACAGGCTCTAAAATTGTCTACTTTCATGAGGTTAAAAAGAAAGTAGGTATAGAAAGTATACACAGTGAATATGAGAAGGAAAAATATCCAGTCATAGGTAGTGACACAAGTTAAAAAGCAGATATGGATGTGTCTGGACCCAAATATTTTTGCTGCTTTCACTACATGTAAACACAATGTCTTCATTCTTGATGTGGCAAATGTGAAATAGTTAACAGATTAAAAAAATCTAGACTACATAAAAATTAGTTGAAATATAATTTTTGCAACAAGTGCAAGAAAAATTTCCCAGCCATAGGAAAGTTATTTTAAACCTATATCACAGGAATGCCAAATACTAAAAGCAATATAACCATTTCAATGGATGTAGGAAAAGCATTTGGCAAAGCTAATATCTATTTTTTTTTTTTTGAGACAGGGTCTCGCTCTGTAGTTCAGGCTGGTCCTGAGCTCTCTATGTAGCTCAGGCAAGCCTCGAACACGGCAATCCTCCTGTCTTTGCCTCCCGAGTGCTGGGATTACAGGCGTGAGCCACCACGCCGTGGTATGTGGTGTTGATTGCTGGTGGGCATGAGTCACCACGCCCAGCATTGTATGTGGTTGCCAAGATCGAGCTCAGGACCTTGCGCTTGTGAGGTAGGCGCCGGAACCACTGAGCTAAATCTCTGGCTCCGCTAATACCTATTTTTAATAAAATATTTAAAACTTAGACAAGAAAGACACTTCTTTACTATAGTGGTGTTCTTCCTTTGTAAACTAATACCTAACATACTTAATGCTCTGGCAGGAGAAGCCATCAAAGTGAAGTAGCAAATTATTCTAAGACAGTTTACTAGAGTACACTACAAATAAATGTGTCTAAGGCTTCTGAAAAATGAGGAAAAAATGCAGGAAAATCAGGCCTGGTCAGAAGGAGAATGAAGCAAAGACTGACAACTCAACAAGGCCCTCTACTTTCCTCTCCTGTCTACAAGTTCCTAACATACCTCTCCAAAGATAAAGGGCCAGGGCATTATTACACTGCATTTTATAATCATAAACAATCAGAAATTTGAACAATGATAAATGACATGCTTAAGTTCATGTAAAATCAAAGTGCATTTTAACAATGTTAGGAAACTCCTAATATGAAAAAGAACACAAAAAATCTTAAGTAAACCTCAATTTTGTAAAAACAGAAAATTACCGAAAATAAATGCACACAAATAAAAATCAGTCATATATATGACACTATAGCTGTTTTCTTCTTTAAATTTCTGAGATATTGCAAATTTTCTGCAACGGTAGCACAGATCAGAAAGTAAATGTGATAAAGTATAAAGAGGTATAGCAATTTGCATGGAGAACAACCTAAAAGGAATTAAGATATTCTCTGTACGTGTACCAATTTTCACAAGAAATGTAAACATTGGGCTGGAGGGTTAGCTCAGTGGTTCCGGCACCTGCCTCGCAAGCGCAAGGTCCTGAGTTCAATCCCCAGTAACCATATAATGCTGGGCATGGAGACACGCCCACCAACAATCAACACCGCATACCGCAATGCTGGGAGTGGTGGCTCACACCTGTAATCCCAGCACTCGGAAGGCAGAGACAGGAGGATTGCTGAGTTCCAGGCTTGCCTGGGCACCATAGTGAGCTCAGGGCCAGCCTGAACTACAAAGCGAGACCCTGTCTCAAAAAGCAAAAAAAAAAAAAAAAAAAAAAAAGAAATGTAAACATTATGTACTAAAAACATGTACTAATAAAAAATTTAAAAGAAAAATGTGTTACCAAACAAATATAACACTATGAAAAGAAAAACTAGGACAAGGTTAAACAGGCAGAAATATATGAGAAGAAATGTTTCTTTCTAATAAAATAGATGGGAACAGGAAGGTGCTAGCAGAGTTACTAGACTCAGACAAAATACAATGATCAGCTTAGTAAAGGAGTGGCTGATCTTGGCTCTTGACTTTGGAGGTCCTAGGCTGTGGGTCCCTGAGCCTGGTGCTTGGAGCCTGTGGCAGCAAACAACATCATAATACAGGCGCCTGGTGGATGGGGAGGCCTTTTTTATCTCACAATGTCCAGAAAGCAGAGAGAGAAAGAGAAAGCAGACAGGATCACACTCCCCCTCAAAAGTACAGCATCCTAAGTGACCCAACTTCCTCCTTTGAGGCAATTACTCCCTCAGGTTGCCTGGGTTCCCAACAGCACTACAGGAGGGTACTGAACCTTTAACCATGGGCCTCTGTAGGACATGCAAGGTCCAAACTGGCCTTGGCCTCCATCCAGGACTGACCTGCAGTGAAGGAGAGAGAATGGGAAGAAGAGTAAGTAGAAACATCTTCAAGTACAATGCAGTTGTTAGAGAAATTCACCAAGGTTAGCAGAGAAGGTCCCACACTCCGAGGAACAAGTCACAGGAGAGCTCAGGGCCAGAGCACTGTGGGTGTCGTCAGGACTTCTTTACTCTTCCAGTGGGTACTTCTTCAATATTGTTGTGTTCTGAGGCTGCCCTCAGGCTGCAGCTATCAGAGCCCACTGAAGCGCGGGATGAAATCAGGCGTATGCAATGGAAACTAAGAGAATGATACAAAAATATCAACAAATTGAAGAGTTGGTTTTTTGAAAGAATAAATGGAATTGACAAACCCTCAGTAAACCTCATCCAAAAAAAGGAATGAAAAGGCTCAAATTCATGCAATAAGGAATGAAAAGGGGGAAATCACCACAGATACAGTACAAATTCAGAGGATTATGAACACCTACTTTGAGAACTTGTATTCTATATGAGAAGGGAAAGGGAATGCAAAAAAGAAAAAGAAAAGAAGAAGACTTAATTATATACTTGTGCCAACTCCCTCCAGGGAATGGAAACACTACCCATGTACTAATAAAGAAATGATCTTTAAAAATCCAATATTAAAACCATCACTGTATTTCTATAATATATCCTTAGACTCCATGTATTCCCCAGGTAAAGAATGTCTATAAGAGATCCACACCTATAACATCTCTTGTTTTCCAGTCAGGTTACGTCAGAATCACTCTCTCAGGCTTCGTTAGCAACCCACACAGCAGCAGCAACAGCAATACTGTCTCCCTGAAGGGAATACAACTGATCATTACTCAGGATTCTCTCCTAACTGACCTCAAGGCAATGGCAGCAACTTGAGAGCTTTGTTTATTCCTTCTGTGTAACCTACCCGTGCACAGTATCTTGGGCCCCTCCGCTTAGATGGAACTGAGAGGAATAGACTCTTCCAGAATGGGGGGAAAGATGTAAACACATGTGTAGGGTCTACAGCTGACCCCACAGCTCATAGTCCTATCTCATCAGCAGGCACTGTCACTTAAAATACAGATCCTGCTTGGAATGTTTCTGGACTCTTAAATTTTGTGAACCAAGCCAAGCTGCCTTACAAAACCACACAAAGATACAGGATGTTCATACATCTGTGAAATGTAACGATGCGGTGTCCCTTCTCCTCCTCTCTGGGAGAAACGCTGGTCACACTGACTCCATATAGAAACGATTTTCAAATTAGTTCACTCACCCTCTTAAATCCTGACCTGCCTAATTACAACACTGATCCTCATCCTTTTGAGTCATGAAGATTCCTCCTTTCATTGTGTCCCCTGGATTTTTCCACGAAGCGGGTTTCTCATTCCATAAGTTAAAGTGTATCCCAGCATCAAGTGTAATAACGAACTGACAAACTAGAATCCCGAAAGAATGGATTAAGGTAAAAACCATAAAAAGCAGCAAAAGCTTACCTATGTGCATTTCTCAATTATACCATAGTCTTCAAAAGAGCTATTACTGAAAATCTATAAAATACAGTCAATGGGAAAATATTTCTTTTTCGCATAGTGTGGTTGGTATTCTGCTTTGTAATTTCAATATATTTTTCTCCTACAGTGTCTCATAAAACTGTGAGAATTAAAAGGCATGTGGATGCCTAGCATTTAACAATAGCTGAATAAATGTTGATGTTCCTTCTGTCCGCTCAGCCCTCCCCAAACTGCTTCAGTGAATTCTGTCAAGCACCTGCTTTATATTTAAGAAAACTGAGGCAAAGAGAATCACCACTTACAAGACCTGGAAATCACAACGCAGCACTCGAAGCCTAGGGATGGGATCAGAACAGTCAGTCACAGCTCCGTTTCCAAAGAATGAACCTCACCCGGACCTGACTGTGGCGTTTCAACTCTAGGGAAGCTTTATAACCACGAGAGTTTATTGCAGCCTGCATCTCTGATGCATGCAAAAGAGAGTGTTCCTAATAACAGAGCAGCTTCAGTTTACGTGTGAGTCCCACCAAATGACTTCAGGCTATGCTTAAAGGACAGACCAAGATGTTCCATAAGTCATAATTGCAACACCAACAAGCCCTCATGATGAATGGTTTTCAGTTCTCTGAACATGCCATGTTCTTGTCTTGTTGCCTTTACGCATGGTATTTCCCTCACCCTTACCATCCTCTGCCCTCCCTTGTCATCTGATACCACCAGCGTAATCTTCCCACACTATTCTTCCTGGCATTTCTTCTTGAGTTCTCAGATGCCACTGGCTGCTCGAAACCCTCCTACTTCTACCCCAAGCAGAGAGATATGGACAGTGGGAGAGTGAATTCTTCCCTTTCCAATTCCAGGGTTCCTTGCAGTCAACAACGCTAATGAGAACAGACAAAGCAATGTGGATGAACAGAGTGAATATACTCCAGCTCTGGGTGTGATCAAGAAATACAGTGAATGTTTTTTAAAGATGTTTTTATTGTAGTAAAGATACATTGCCATTAACTTCCCTAAAAATACTCCCCTTGTTCTGTTTTGGTTGTTGCTGTCTGGTTTTTCCTCATCTCACTTTGAACTTATTTATCCCGTAGTGCTTGTCACTCTCTGAAGCAGTTCTGGAAGTCTTCTGTTGTGAGTGTCTTAACAAGGTGTGATTAAAAAGAATAGTGATGGGCCAGAGGGTTAGCTCAGTGGTTCCGGCGCCTGCCTTGCAAGTGCAAGGTCCTGAGTTCAATTCCCGGAAACCACATACAATGCTGGGGGTGGAGACTCACGCCCACCAGTGATCAATGCCACATGCCACAGTGCCGGGCGTGGTGGCTCACGCCTGTAATCCCAGCAGTTGGGAGGCAGAGGCAGGAGGATTGCTGAGTTAGAGGCTTGCCTGGGCACCATAGTGAGCTCAGGGCCAGCCTGAACTACAAAGCGAGACCCTGTCTCAAAAAAAAAAAAAAAAAAAAGAATAGTGATGTAGGAGAAAGTATGTTAGACAAGAGAAATGGAGTAAGACGGAAGACCTACAAGGTAGTAATGGAGGGCCAGAGATTTAGCTCAGTGGTTCTGGTGCCTACCTAGCAAGCACAAGGTCCCTGATTTGGTCCCCGGTAACCACATAGAACAATACCTGATGTGGTGGCTTACACCACCAGCAATCAGTACCACATACCACAAATGCCAGGCATGGTGGCTCACACCTGTAATCTCAGCACTCGGGAGGCAGAGGCAGGAGGATTGCTGAGTTGGAGCTTTGCCTGGGCTAATAGTGAGCTCAGAGCCATCCTGAACTACAAAGCGAGACCCTGTCTCAAAAAAAGGGGGGGGTGATAGATATGATCAAAATATGTTATATGAATACCTGAAAGTGTCAAAATGAAATGTATTCTGTAAAATTAATTTTTACTAATAAAAATATGAAAAAATAGTGATGAATATTGTTGCTGAATGCTACCTAATGAGAAGATAGGCTCCTCACAATATCACAGTGTTCCTCACCTACAGTATTCCCGGGACTTCTGGCTCTTCTCCAGACTTAAAATAACTATGGAAAGTAAATGTTTCCATTTTGAATCATTTCAGGATATGAAGGCAGCAACAATACCTCAAGTAAAGGTATTCACCAAAAAGGACCCTAGAAACATTTCAGAACATGACAAGAATGATAAGTGTGTTCGAAGAAAGGGGTGTGTTTTGAGAACAATCAATGGCGCTGTGTCATTTACTATAATAAATCTTTTTAAATATAAGTATTCACCATATTTTTATTGTTCCCTTGTACAGAATGAACATTGTGTATTGAAGTTAAAAAGGAGCCAACATAGATCAGATATATTCAGAAGTTATCTTACATACATACATGCACACACATATACACACATACATCTACCTCTCAATCTTCATCTGTATCAAAACAGTTCATGACCTTGGTGTTAAGTTACTGATCACCTTGCCACACTTGAATCTAAGTAGAACCAAAAGTATAGAAGTAGAGCTCAGAAGCCTACATCCATGGTATAGCAAATATATGCTTCTATATTTCTAGGGTAAGTGAGATGTCTACTGGTGGTGTGAAGGTTAAAACAGACACAGAGTCTGGCTGATTCCTCACCTCACATAGGCTGCTGAGATCTGCAGCCAGTGCTAACCCCACCAATGGAATGGGAGCAGCAACCGGCAGGCAGACCCCTCACTTCTATTCCTGGTCTACCCCATATCACTACACTGTCTAGTTCTGTAGGAAATGAAGGAAAAGCAATGTCCCACCATTCAAGGTCAATGTCCTCAATCTGAGAAGCAGAACTGGTCTTCATGGTTTGGTCTACTGAGTTTCACAAGCTCCTTCCAAGCCACAACAAAGAGCTTTCCCCGAGGTGATACTCACTAGACCACAGGTAGCTCTTCTTTTGACTATGTTTACCTTATGTCTTATATTTTAATATAGTCCTACAAGTTCAAAATCTAGCAGTGAAGAACAGAGAAGACAGGCAAGAAAAGGGCAGTCAGTTCTATAGATTCTTATTATTCTTTCTTGTTATGTTCCTCTTGTACTTAAAAAGTGTAAGCTATTCCAGACAGCTCTTTCTGATTCCTCTAGTGATATATGGTACGCTTTACTTAACTATGTTAATTCCTTTTATGTCTGGTGTCTTTCCTTGAATGTAATAGACCTCCTTTCGGATCTCCTCCTGCCAGTGGTTGGGCCTCTGCTCAGGTTCTGAAGGTGAGTGTAGCCAACATTTATACTTGCCTGCCTCCTTCCTCCTTGAAAACGAGTGTTTTACTTTTCATCATTGTCTCCTTGGTAATATTTGGCATATAGCAAGTGTCAATAAATGCTGAGGGAAGGATTAAATAATTAAGATGGGGAGTATATGTCATATTGTCTTAGCCAAAAACCATTTAGGACAATCACCAGGAATATAATATCGTTAAAAATTCCATAACCTACATAATGTTTGTGTACACACACAGACAATTTTTCCTCTGGAGAAAGCAATGAAATTTTAAAATTCTGTCTTCATAATTTGCCTTTCCAACGTCTAAGACAGGATGAGCCTGAATGATAAAAGTGATGACACCAACCTTGAAGGCTGATTTGGTTTAGTAGGTGCTAAGAAATTAGCACACAGCTGAATATTAGTGTGCAACAGTTGTTATGGGTGCCACTTGATGGTGTAAATAACTGAGCAAAGAAAACAAGTGGAACAGCTTTTAAGAATTTCCTGCTCAGTCGCCCTGTGCACAGAGACCATCGTGCTCCGTGGTGTTGGTGGGTTTTACCTCCTGCTTCTTCCACAGGACTCATGTCCGCCCACCCATTCTGCTTCCCATCATCGCAGATGTTTTTAACATACATGGTACTTTTAACCTTTTCAATGAAATTACAGCCTGTGTGCCATCCATAGAAACTGTTCTTTTTATCTTTGTTTCCTAACAATCTGAATTGCTCGTCAGAAGGATTTTGTATCCACAGGTACACAAATGCATGACACCTGGAGAACCCATGTTCTGAAAGCACCGAACAAGAAATGTGTCCCTTCTTCAAATGAAGATGTGGCTGACTCATTCTCATGCTTGAATTTCTTATTAATATGTAAGTCTCCAGAACTGAATTGCATTACCCTTGGGGCTCCATAGCTCTTAAAGCTCCATCTCTCTTAAAGCCCTTTTTTCTTTTTAGCCTGGCTAGTTTGTGTGTCTGAATCTCTCTAATAGCAAGTCTATTCTTTATTTATGAGTGAAATGATCAACACAATAAGCTCTAGACTTTCATCACTTTTATTTGAACTCTGTCCTCTTCCCTCATCAGACAAAGTGCTCGTTCAGATGTCTCACTCTTCTGATTAATGGAAGCAATAATGGGGGCTACTCTTATTGTGGTCATAAAGACTAAGAGGTCATGGAAACAATAGGTAATGATTCAGTCCATTTTTTCCCAATTAAATACATTTCCTCATGAGTCCCACTGAGGCTTACTAAGAATCCATAGGACTGTTATCCAGGCTCTTACTTAACTCCATATTCTGTCTACCCAACTGGGTAAATCAGAAAGAACCACATGATACTGGAATATTGAGCCCTCAAGAAGAAAATGTCAGCAGTACTGTCATCACCAAGGTGACATTGCTAGTACTCTGTGCAAAGGAATGAGACAGTCGATGGATCCTATAAATGTGGCACTTTCATATTTCTAAATCTCCTTCATTAAGGAGATTTAATGAAATATTGAGATATATGCACGGTCACACTCTTGGAAGTGAAGCTGAAGAGCGATCTTAGCCTTGTTCAGCCATGCTATCAATTGGTCAAGACCATCTATCTTCCTGTAAACTCCCCAGCCTGGTCCCTTACTGCTGATACAATGCCATTGACCTACCACAGTTAGTTCCACAGACTTGGTATTCAGTATTCTGGACCAGGGACTAAAAGGAGACCTTGGGAATTAATAAAGCTGAGGTCAAAGATATTTTAATGTATCTTCAGATAACAGTGTCTGTGCAGCTCAAACATGAATTACAACATTCAAGAGTCAAACATTTTACTTTTCTATATTTTCTCATATTTTAACATCTCTGAACTGGTAATGCCTCTTATAATACCATGATAGAGTACAACTTGCAAATAACTGTTCTATTTTACAAATGTGGTAGCCTAGATTGAATAAAAACCAATAAAATTGCTGGGCGTGGTGGCTCACGCCTGTAATCCCAGCACTCAGGAGGCAGAGGCAAGAGGATTGCTGAGTTGGCGGCTTGCCTGGGCTACATAGTGAGCTCAGGGCCAGCCTGAACTACAGTACGAGACCCTGTCTCAAAAAAAAAAAAAAAACTGATAGGGCCGGAGGGTTAGCTCAGTGGTTCCAGCGCCTGCCTCGCAAGCGCAAGGTCCTGAGTTTGATCCCCAGTAACCACATATAATGCTGGGCATGGAGACACACCCACCAACAATCAACACCACATACCACAATGCCAGATGTGGTGGCTCATGTCTGTAATCCCAGCACTCGGGAGGCAGAGACAGGAGGATTGCTGAGTTCACGGCAGCTTGCCTGGGCACCTAGTGAGCTCAGGGCCAGCCTGAACTACAAAGCAAGACCCTGTCTCAAAAAGCAAAAAAAAAAACAAAAAAAAAAACTGATAAAATTGTTTGACATTATATCAATACAGTATTTTGTGCCTGAAAATGTCCAGGTTTTAGGTGAATTACTGGTGTAATGTTCTAGTGGTATTTTCTGGATCTTTGTCTAGGGTTGTGTTCTCAAAATCTGTTCTAATAATGCCAGGCATGGTGGCTCATGCCTGTCATCCCAGCACTCAGAAGCAGAGGCAGGGGAAGTACTGAGTTCAAGGTTTCCCTGGGCTACATAGTGAGCTCAGGGCCAGCCTGAACTACAAAATGAGACCCTGTCTCAAAAAAGAAAAAAAAAATCTGTTCTAATAAGAAACAAAACATCAAGATAGGAAAAAAACACACTCCCTGTGTTCTTTGAAACCCTGAACCTTGATATGAGCGTGGATCTTTCCTAAGCTTCACTGTTTTTGTTTATATGGATCACACCACAGTGTCACTCAAAACTCTATAAAGCTTATGTAGTAAAGTAGCTGCCCCTCATTGGTTTCCAAGCTGCTGAGTGGAGACTATAGAATAACGAGTTGGCTAAATGAGCTTCTCTACTGCTAAGAAGCCTTTTGGAATGGACTCACCCACCTTTACATGTTTGACCACATTCTCCACCCAGTGTCATCACCCTTGTCATCCGGTTCCCGGTGACTCATGTCAAAGAACACCCGGAGGCCTGCAGCTTTGACAGCAGTGTCTGGACTCCACCCCCCACCCTTCATTGTTTTCCTATCCCATTATGACCATTCTGCCCTTTCCCCCCAGTATGGTGACCTTCAGCTTCATGTTCTCTGCTAAGAAATGTGCCCTTCCCCACTTCTGCAGCAAGCAAGCTTCACTAGTCAATGCCACAGCACAACTCTGCAGTGTTGTAAGGAGAGGGAAGGCCCATCACATACGCAAGGACCTCTTCTCTCAGGATTTTCAAATTTTAAAAATGAGGCTCAGAAAGTGAGGGGCTTCCCCCGAGTGACACCGTTACTAGTGAGACAATGAACAAGAGAACCTGGAGCACCCCCCTTCAGCCCTTCCTCTAGAAATACACACCTCCTCCTTTAGTTTAGATTCTCTCCAATAACATTCTCGGGAATAGCACATGAGCAACAACACTGGCCAGTTCTCCTCCTCTTCATAACCTTTCAAGACTATAAAGAAAAGGTATGAGTATGTGGAAGACCAGATGGGAAGAATGACCTAATTGGCCTCCTTGGTGAGCACCGA
>PVIC010055600.1:0-11187 GCA_004025085.1 Thryonomys swinderianus
TCTCTGCCTCCCGAGTGCTGGGATGACAGGCGTGAGCCACCACATCCGGCATTGTGGTATGCGGTGTTGATTGTTGGTGGGCGTGTCTCCACACCCAGCATTATATGTGGTTACCGGGGATCGAACTCAGGACCTTGCGCTTGCGAGGCAGGCGCCGGAACCACTGAGCTAACCCTCCGGCCCCTACTTTTCTTTTTTTTTTTTTTGAGACAGAATTTCAGTTTCTATTTCAGGCTGAACCTGAACTCACTATGTAGCCCAAGCAAGCCTTGAATTCAGCAATCCTCCTGTCTCTGCCTCCCAAGTGCTAGGATATTATTACATTTTTAAGGGATAAACAGGATATATATATATATATTTTTTTTTCTTTTTGAGACAGAATCTTGCTTTGTGAGTTCCGGCTGGCCCTGAGTTCACCATGTAGCCCAGGCAATCCTCAAACTCGGTAATCCCCCTGTCTCTGCCTCCCTAGTGTTGGGATTATAGGCATGAGCCACCACGCGTGGCTATTTTTACATTTTTACATTTTTTAAGGTATAGACATTTTCTTTTTGAATTAGGGTCTTGCTTTGTAGTTCAGGCTGGCCCTGAGCTCACTATGTAACCCAGGCAAGCCTTGAACTCAAAGCAATCCTCCTGCTTCCACCTCCCAAGTGCTGGTATTACAAGTGTGAGTCACCATGCCCAGCATTGTGGTATGTGGTTACCAGGAATCAAACTTAGGACCTTGTGCCAGCAAGACAAAAGCTGGAAACACTGAGCTATATCCCCGGCCCAGGATAATTCATTTTTAAGTGGTATGATAATATTCTGTCTTAAGGTTAGTTGTGTAACTTATTTAACCAATTTCTGGACCAATTGTATGATATTACAGGTCTCTCAGACTCCCTATACAAGTAACAATCTTTTTGTTTTTGTTTTTTAGGTTTTTTTGAGACAGGGTCTTGCTTTGTAGCTCAACCTGACCCTGAACTCGCTATGTAGCCCAGGCAAGCCTTGAAATCAGCAATCCTCCTGCCTCTGCCTCCCAAGTGCTGGTATTACTGGTGTGAGCCACCAAGCCTGGCAAAGTAACAATTTTTTTAAAGGTATTTGTGGTTAGTTTTCCTTCCTTCATAAAAGTATTATCTTTAGAGTGTTCATTCAGCATGGTCTCTGGGACATAGGTTTTCAGTGAATGTTCTTTCTTTCCTTCTTTCTTTCATAATGGGGATTGAATGCACGACCTTGTGCTTATAAGGCAGGGAGTAGCACCACTGAGTTAACTCCCCATACCCCCCTTTAGGTATGAGCCTGACTTGCTGTTGAATTCTCATCAGAGAACTGTCTCATCAAATTTGGCCATCCAGCCCATATGAGATATGTCCTTTGCAGCTGTGGGGAAGGAGATAGTATTTGTTTAGAGCAGTTACTCGCTCAGGATTACAAGAACCCTGTTTAGTCAGTGGATCCTCGAATTACACAGCTCACTTCAAGTGCATCAGTGATTTCATCTTGGTAGGTAAAAGAAGACACATTTCAGTAAACAGACTGAAGAAAGCTTGTGTTAATCCCTCCAGATTCATGTCTATGCATTTTTAAAAGCTATTTAGTGAGGTCTTTTGCAAATACACAAGACTAAATCTTAATACTACCACAGGATGTACATCTTATGTTCATATTTGAAAAAAAATAGAGGAAAGTGAATTCTAGTAAAATTTCTTGTAACAGGGAAGAAAGAACAGAGGGAAATTTTTTGGTTCATAACTACATTCGCAAAGGTTTGAAAAACAAAAATTAAACTAAAATCCTTGGTAATCTTAGTAAGAAGGCATGAAGGGGTGACAGAGAAAAATGGCCCAGCATTATAAATACATAAAACTTGGATTGGGATAAATATAGATGGGTGGAAAATGACGTAAATGAAATTGTTTCAGGAGTGTTAGGAGTTCCAGTGGGGCATGGGGGTGGGGTGGGGGCTTGTTCTGTGCAGCTGTTGAATGGGGAGGTCACTCCTGAGCTCTCCGATTTCATTTATTGGGCAATAAAAGCTTTCTGGGTGAGTGACATGACCGTCTCACCTGGAGAAGCCAATCATCTTACTGTTCTGTGCTGAGGTGTCAGAATTAATGCAAAAGTTCCACATTGTTATTTAGCTATTCTTGGCCACGAAAGGATTATTTCAGTCAAGCTTTAAAGAATATTATTAGAACAATTGCTGCAGTTTTATTCGTGTATGTTGCATTTGGCTTAACTTCACCTAAGGCAGTACTAAAGCTGTTTTCTAAAAGTTAGAATATTTACACTTGTTTTCAAAATGATTTTCTGCTCCAGATTTTAATGGGAGGTATGAAAGAGTAATCAGCTCATAATAATACACAGCAAGGAGGTCCTCATCTAAGGAAATTTGGGTACTTCAGATCTTATACAGTTTGTGGTGAATCCTCACTATGAATTTTTTTCTCGTGGAAAGAAGTACTTTCAAGAGAAGTGATCAAGAGTTATTCCAAAGTACATCCTAATGGCTACTTTAGCAAACAGTGTGAAACTTTATTAAAATAATGTTTACGTGATTTGTATTACATCATCAATTTGTTATGTTTCTATAGTTTAATAAAGGAAAGCAAGGTCAAGTGTGGTAAGAAACAGCCCTTTCTAGAGGATATGAGAATCGTGGATTGGGTACTTGATATGTGTAAATACAGGTCTGTTAATTCACTGTGGTGACATGTACAGTATTCATTCTGGCTGGGATCCTGAGACCTTTCTATTCCTTCTACAGTGTGCTACACATTACAGTCACTAGGTCATTCTATAATGAAGGGTTAATTTCAGCATATACAGATGCCACTAGTTGCGAATGCTAACTTGGCATGTCGTTGGTAGTTTCAGCATTCCTTGTTAACGGTTATCCATTTGGTGCCTCTTTTGCCAACTTAGAACGCTCACATGGAACTCAGAATAAAGCTTTGCACAAGTATCTGTTTCCCTAGTTACTCTTATCATAGCTCTGTCCTTGGTGACGATTAGCCAAGCCGAACATGTCATCTCATCGCTCTATTCTAAGGGGCTCGGGTGCCCATTACAGATTCCCTAGAATTTGCCCGTAATTGACTGTGTCCCACAATAGGTAACTCTGAAAGTGACAGGCAGCTTGCAATGTGGTTCTCCCGCGGGTCGATTGGGCTTTGTAGGAAGCTCCGCCTCATCGAGTCAGTCGAGGGCGGCAGTTGGTCTGGGGCCGGTGAGTGGCAGGTCTTAGCTCCGCCCCGGCCGTCCGCTGCGCTGCCTGGGCGGGCGCCGTTTCCAGTTGAGAGATGGCGGCCACCGCAGGTAGATCTCTCTTGCTGCTCCTCTCGTCCCGGAGCGGCGGCGGGGGCGCCGGCGGCTGCGGCGCGCTGACTGCCAGCTGCTTCCCGGGGTTGGGCGTCAGCCGCCAGCGACAGCAGCAACACCACCGGACGGTGAGCGAGCGCGCCCGGCGGCTGCGGGGAGGGCGGGGCGGCCAGGCCGCCGGGCAGCGGGCGAGTTCCTTCAACTCGCGGCCGCCCGGGCTCGCTGGGCACCGAGGAGCCGCCGTGCCCTTCAGGCGCCTGCGGCGGCGGCGGCCGGGCAGGGACGGCGGGCGGAGGGAGCGGCGGGGAGGAGGAGGGGCGAGGCGGGATGCTCCCGCAGGACGGGGCGCCCGGGCGGGGCGGCAGGGACGGGACGCGCCTCTCCCGACCCGCCTCCGTCGCGGTCCCTCCTGCTCCTGCTCCTGCTCCTGCTCCTGCTCCGCGCGGCGCTGCCGGCTCCAGCCGAGCCCGCGTCCCTCCCCGCTCGGCGGCGGCGGCAGCGGCGGGCGTCCGGAGCGCCGCGGCTGCCCGTGTGTGTCGGGAGGTGCAGTGCCACGCTGTCCGCGGAGGGCAGCCCGGACCTCTGCCGGCCCTGCGGGAACGGCCGAACTGGAAAATCAAACTTTATCCCTCCTCGGACTTCCTGCGCGCGTGTGCTGGGACTGGCCTCGCGGAGCTGCGTGCTGCATTGCCCCGGGAGAGCTGCCGGCCCTCGGGTCCCGGGTCCCCGGCGGTCCTTCCCGAGGGCTGGCGGAGGAGCTGCACGCGCGCCTGGGGAGGGACGGGCAGGCAGCGAGGAGCGGATATGACAAGTTCACAGAGACAGATTTGGTGGTGGTATTAACCGCTTAGTGCTGGGTTTCATTGGCTGTCGGTGAAAGGGAGTTTCTATGCGCACCGACTTGGGGTGTGCGGAGGGGGCGGAGGAGGGAGAGGGAGGAATTTCTTCATTTGCCAGAGTCAACTTGGCGTGGAGTTGTTGACCTAACAAGCAGGAGGTTCTTTCCTTTGGACTTTCTAAACCCATAGGCGTTGGGCACCAGCCAACTCTGAGAGAATGAGTGTAGGTTTTATTTCCTACGGCTAAGTTGTACAGTGTGGTAATAAAAGGATCACTGCAGACAGCCTGAGAAGAACCAGTGCCTTCAGCCCTCTGTCACCTGCCCTGTTCTGATTACAAAGCTCGTGGGGAAACAATTGGAGGTGTTCTGATAGGATGCTCTGAGACCCTTGATAGGATAAAATTGCATAAGAGCTTCGAAAGAACTGATGCTCTGGAAATGCAAGATAGTATTGCTATTATTAGTCATAGCAATGAATCCTATTCTCATTCTTATGAGAAAACTGGACTTTTTCATATTTGGCATACTGCTTTTGCTTTGCTGAAGCTTTTGGGTGAGAGCCAAGCTTTTCCACAGTTCAGGCCAGATTTACATGTTTCATGGCCTCCAGTTACATGTTTGTTCTCTTAAAAAACATAAGGTCACCCAGAAATCTGATTGCATTCCTTTCTCACCCACAGTATTTAAAGACTCCCAAAGTTGTCTTTACTTATTTATTTATTTATTAAAGTAAGACATCTTCTAACTTCCAGTTTTTTTTTTTTTTTTTTTTGAGACAGGGTCTTGCTTTGTAGTTCAGGCTGGCTCTGAGCTCACTATGTAGCCCAGGCAAGCCTCGAATTCAGCAATCCTCCTGTCTCTGCCTCCCGAGTGCTGGGATTACAGGCATGAGCCACCACACCTGGCACTGTGGTGTGTGGTATTGATTGTTGGTGGGTGTGAGTCACCATGCCCAGCATTGTATGTGGTTTCCGGGGATCAAACTCAGGACCTTGCGCTTGTGAGGCAGGCACCGGAACCACTGAGCTAACCCTCCAGCCCTCCAGTTTGTTTTTAATGCTGTCTGGGTGGGGTGTTCACTTAGCATTTAAACATTTGTACCTCGTATTTTCCACTGTGTGAATCCAGCAGGCTGCGAGTGTCTTCCTTATGGGGATACTTCATGAAAATGTTCTGCTGTGTTTGGGGATTGCACGGGAGCGTTTTCCGAAGGGCAGTGTTACCCTGGGAATGTTGACTTGTAGGTGAACTTAGAATTGTAAGATTTTGTGAAAAGTTGAACTTGATTATTTAAAGTATGTAAAAACATTTTTTAATCAGAAAATATTTCAGTAAAAGACACATTGTCATGATTCCCCTCAAGATCCACCCTCTCACTTCAAACATATCCTGTCATTTTTTGCCACTTTGCTTTTTAAATTAATTTTATTGGTACAATTTAAATATACATAATGATGGATGAGATGAATTCCCTTCATGAAAGGGAATTCATACCTATACATGATATATCTTGATTCTTCTTTCTCTCTCCTCTCTCCCCTTCTGCTCCCCTCCTTCCTTATTTACAAAAGTAAATTGCTACAGTATCTACATTTGCTACGATATCATCATGCCTAACTGTCTCCATTTGATACTTCTATGATTCCTTACAACACATTCAATTTGAACAGTATCTTTTGGGTCGGGGATGTAGCTCAGCAGTGCAGCACTTGCTGGGAAGTGCAAGGCTCCAAGTTTGTTTCCTGCTATCAAAAAAGAAAAGAAAGGTGTTTCATAGAGATTTGTATCTTACTATTTTATACCTAAACTGAGGCCCAGATCAGACAGTTGATGTGTAACGGCTTTAGGACACCTGCATACCCACATACTATGACTCCTTTGTTGTGTTCCTTTTCTTGTAAATTGCTGTTGCTCCTTTTCCCTTACAAAATTAACTGTCAGGAAATTATGGTACTCCCAAACCTCATGAACTGGAATAGGTATTGTTTGAAGCACATATAGAAGGTGAATTGTGAATAGACAATTTGCTGGAAAGGTCTCATAAAGGTCCTCTTAGAAGGTCCTGGGAGACAACACAGATTTAAAGCTCGCCTTAGAGACATCCTGTGTATGTTCAGCAGATGGCAGTCTGCACTGGGGTGGATCACAAGTCCAACTTGTGCCACTGTGATGCCTAGGCTGGCCTGTAATTCCTGGGTTCAAGTGATCCCCCTGTCTCAGCTTCCCAAGTAGCTAGGAGCACAGACGCATAAAGCACCTACCCTAAGTGAGGGGCCCAGGGAGGGTCCTGTGGGAGGCCAGAAGCCAGGACCTTCATCAGGGCCTGGCTTGTGGCCACACTGGGAGTGCTAACTGGAAACTGGGGAGCAGGGCAGGGGCAGACGGACTGGGTTTCCTGTGGGACCTGCTAGCTCTGAGTCTGCTCCAAGTGCCACAGCCAACACATTCTCTCCTCAGCCCGCCAAAGGTGGGCTTTGCTTGTGAGGGGCACTGGAAGTGGCCAGGCCAGAGGAAGCACCTGCTTTAAGACACTTTCAACCGAGTAAATCAGAGTAAAGTTGCAGGGCCTTTTCAACATTTTAGCACCACTCGTGCCCTTTACTCCTTACTGTGCAGAGAGCTTGTTATTGCTCCTAGCAAGTGACCAGAACTTACACTGATATAAAATTTTTGTTGCGTACCTTTTTGTATGGTTAGTGAAGGTGACTGCTATTTTCTAGGGTGATTCTTTCAAGGGAAGCTGCCTTTCTGTGTGGGCTGTGTAGCTCTCTTACTAAATCAAACTGTCTCTGATTGTGACAGGCTTGAATTATGGCATTTCCTAGTGGTCAACTGCTGTGCTGAATTACTTAATCTCTTACTCAAGTCTGTCATTGTACTGTTATGGTTTGTGGCTCTCCCTTACATGTTGCATCTTTAGCAACGATTGTTTCGGCTTACCCTCAGGGTTTTAAATTGAGTCTATCATGGTCTGGCCCCATCTTCCTTTGCACAAATATTCCCTGTACTCAAGCCAGTCTCCCACATCCTCACATGTCACTAAATGCTTATGCAATTTTTCTGTGGCCAAAATTCAGCCTTGATCATCCTGTTCACTAATCTCTAAGGTCCATTTCAAGGTAAAGATTATTACCTACATCTCTTGTTTGGTGTTTTGTTATGTTGTTTTGAAGTGCTAGGCATTGAACCCAGGGACATTTTATCACTGAGTTACATCTTCAGCCATTTTACTTTGAGACAGGGTTGTGATTCAACACCTTCATCTTCCTGAGTAGTTGGGAATATAAGCATGTACCACTGTACCCAGCTATAACTGCATTCGAATCTAACATTCTTGATTTGTAGGCCTAAACTGAGTGAAGTGGCTTGTTAGATTATGTTTGTGATTAATAATAGACCTAAGATTAAAATTCCTTTACATTGGAGGTGGTTTAAGAAGTCCCAGTCAAATCTTAACTTGTGATTCCCACCTCTTAATCCCTTTTCATTCAATGACATGTTCTCTGAGTTCTGATAGAATTTATTTTAAGGACGCAGATGGACACTGATTTGTCTAGTTCTGCGAATGGTTTATTTGTGGGCACCTTATCTAAGAGACAAGACAAAGATGTATATTGTTGCACATGTCCCCTTGATTTGTTTAATACCTTGTTGCTTAGCCAGTAAACTTTGGGTAATTTTTTAAAGATGATATCTCCAGTGCTGTCCTTAGTTCTGTATTACTCTTTTTTAGGGTGAATTGGTGAAGAGGTGGTATCACTGGATTAGCTCTGTAGGGATTACTAATTTTCAGTATGTAGCCAGCAAAAGTATAATTGTGCAGATTATTTCTAATATACGCTGGAGTCAAATTCCAGTATCACCGAAGCTAAACCAACAGAAAACAAACATCTGTCTTCTATAGGTTAAAAACAAAAGGGGAACTTCATTTATTTCACTGTACTTTGTTAGATGCTTACAGTGAGACAGCCTGTGTAAAAATGAAAATTGACTTCAAGCAAATTAATTTCAGTAAGTTTAGTGAATTATTGGCCCATAAATCGTATAGAGACTTGGATCTCTTATGTTGATAAAAATATAATTTTTAGTTATCCGAGTCTGCTCCAGGTGCCACAGCCAACACATTCTCTCCCAGCTGGCCAAAGGTGGGGTTTGCCTGCGAGGGGCACTGGAAGTGGCCAGACCAGAGAAAGCACCTGCTTTAAAACACTTTCAACCAAGTAAATCAGAGTAAAATTGCAGGGCCTTTTCAACATTTTAGTACCACTTGTGCCCTTTACTCCTTACTGTGCTTATATTCCCAACTACTCAGAAGATGAAGCCATTGAATCACAACCCTATCTCAAAGTAAAATGGCTGAAGATGTAGCTCAGTGATAAAATGTCCCTGGGTTCAATGCCTAGCACTTCAAAACAACGTAACAAAACAAAACACCAAACAAGAGATGTAGGTAATAATCTTTACCTTAAAATGGACCTTAGAGAGATCAGTGACCAGGATGATCAAGGCTGAATTTTGGCCACAGAAAAATTGCATAAGCATTTAGTGACATGTGAGGATGTGGGAGACTGGCTTGAGTACAGGGAATATTTGTGCAAAGGAAAATGGGGCCAGACCATGATAGACTCAATTTAAAACCCTGAGGGTAAGCCGAAACAATTCTTGCCAAAGATTGCAACATGTAACTAACTGGGTCTAAGAATACACTAAATTTAAATTTTTCTAATGCATTTCTGGAAGTAACTGGGTAATATGACATTGCATTTTAACATGCATTTTAAAAATAAGACCCAAGCTTCTTTAATGATGCTTTTATTTATTAATTTAAGAGTGAGGATTATCTTTCATGCTTTGTTACTAAGCTTTTAAGGTTTTACATTTTTCTTGCTTCTTATTGTCTGTCTTTATCACTTGAAGAGTACTTGTGATAACCATCAGAAATTACTGAGGAGCCCATTTAAGTATATGAAACTGTTCACTGGACAGTCAGAAATGTATAGTCCTGTACTGCTTTATAGGTAACAAGTTCCTTCAAAATATTTTGGGTTTTTTTTTTTGCCTTCTAAAACAGATTTTCTCTGTGCATCTTATCTCTGTGTAAGTGGTTTTACAGGATATTTAGGAATAATTATGTTGGTTTTAAATTTTAGTTCAGAGGAAGTTAATGTGTCTGGTAATTTGTCCAATAATAAAAGAGCAAATAGGTTAGCTTGAGCTACCAGCCCTTTGTAGAGAGAAGAGTTGATGTGGACAAAAACATCTGAGATCTGAAGGTATTGTTATTTTTTTGCTTCTCATCATAGCCCTATTATCCTGGTTTTATAGAAGAAATATTGAAGAGGAGAGGTTTACTTGTTCCTAAATGTCATAAATTCAGTGCTATGGGTGCAGAGATGCTTAGGAAAAATGCTTTGGATTTGAACTAAAGCTGTACCGTGCTGAAGGTCAGTCCTCCTTCTGCTTCCTCTCCTCCAATTCTGTTTATTTCTCAAGCATCTCCTGCGGTTTTCCCCGAAAAGTTCTTGTACTCTTCTCACTGCATTTCTTAAATCTCTCCACTCACTGCTCCGGGGCATTAGCTGGCTGGGATCTAAGATGCTTGTGCCTGGAGATCTTGTAATTTAATCTGGAATGCTAAACAGTCCCAGTAAACTTGATAAATACTGAGTATTGCTTTGCACTTTTATAATGTTTCTAGCATATCCGCATTAAGCCTCGAGGTAAAATACTGCTTAGTACAGATGGAATGTGCAGTCCTAGAAAGGTCAAGTAACCTGGGACAGTCAGAACATGTTTGTACAATTCATCCTCCTGGAAGTCTGCATGCTGGCAACTGGGGAGAGCTGCCCTGGTGGTGGTCCTAAAAAAGTTCACTGTCTGGCCAGGACACTTTTATGGAGAATATGACTGGCTGTGCTGCTGCTGCTGCTGTTTTTATTTTGTTTTGTTTTTCCTTTTGGAGACTCAGTGGGAAAACTTAGTTTTCTGTTGGAGCTTGGGGCGGCTTCACAGAGAGGCCTCACTTGAGCTGAAACATGAGAAAACACATGTGTGGGGGGCCTAGAAAAGTGTGGGTGGCATTCTAGGCTACACCATTATCTGACATGACGGTATGAAGAAGTAGGATGTATTTGAGGATCAAATTGTTTGCTACAATGGAGTGTAGACAAGAATACCTGGAGCTGGAAGCTAGATTGTCCTAATGATATTTAATATTTATCAAGTACACCATATGGCAAGCACGTTATATCTCACTTAATTTTTACATTATTATGAGGAGTGTAATTATCCTTATTTTACAGATAGTGAACTTGAGTTACCTCAGATTGATTAAGTGATTTGCTTAGAATCACAGCTGGTGAGTGACACATGGTCAGTAAATTACCTGCTCAGATTACAGAGCGAATCACACACCTGGCACATCAACCCAAGGAACCTGTTCCTAAGACTGCTTCTTAACCACTGTGCTGTGGGGAGAGATTAACTGTGATGGTGAAGGGGCTTGGGAATGAGTTGAAATTTTATGCTGTGTGTGTGTGATGGTCTATTATACACGCATCTCAGAGTAGAGAAACACTCTACATCATGACCAATTGTGTGCTTTGTGCATAAGTAAAACTAAAGAAAACTTTCATGAAACAATAATTTTACTATTTCTGAGGCATATACAATTTCTGTTGCTTTGTTAAATACTGCTGGGACCCCCTTCCCCCATGATTTTACAATTTAAGCCACAGTTTAATATACACTGCTTTGGGCCGGAGGATTAGCTCAGTGGTTCCGGTGCCTGCCTCGCAAGTGCAAGGTCCTGAGTTCGATCCCCGGAAATCACATTCAATGCTGGGCGTGGAGACTCACGCCCACCAGCAATCAATACCACATACCACATACTACAGTGCCAGGTGTGGTGGCTCACGCCTGCAATCCCAGCACTCGGGAGGCAGAGACAGGAGGATTGCTGAGTTCGAGGCTTGCCTGGGCTACATAGCGAGCTCAGAGCCAGCCTGAACTACAAAGTGAGACCCTGTCTT
>PVIC010055601.1:0-11145 GCA_004025085.1 Thryonomys swinderianus
TTTGTAAGTTCAAACAGAAAACAATTTTACCCTCAGTGGAGATCACTATTTCACTTCAATCACGGTGAGTTTAGGAATATTTTATTTAAATAAGTTCTGTAATATGGTTCAACAAACAGTGAACAGATTTAAGGCATGTATATTTATATAAAATCTTCACATACCTTTTTTGTGGAAGTTATAAGTGATAAACATGAAAAGATAGAGTCAACCTATTAAGTCAAATACTTGGTTCAGCATATCTGAGCCTTACCTTTAAAACGATTTTTGAGAACAGTTTTTTCTTGTTCTTTGAAAATATTTTCTGTTTGATCATAGCTATATACAAAATTCTGCCAATACTGTTTCCATACTAACTCATGCTTCCATTAAGACTCCTTGTTTGAAGCTACCCCTTGTTCCTGGGGAAGTATAAACTCAACTTTTAGGACTTGCTCACTTGCCATCTCGGCTCAGAAAATGAGATATTGTTCTTCCTTCTCTACTTTTCTGGAACATGAACCTTCTAACCACAACTTTCTGTTCTAGATAAAAGGCACCTCTTAGCACACCTAAGTATGTATAGTCTATATCTCCGAATTAATTTTTTGTTTTGGAGACTATTTACTAAATCTAGTCTAATTATACATATATTCTGACATAGTAGAAAATCAAATCACAATTAGAGTAATTTGCATCCACTTTGGGGGAGACAAATTCATAAATGAGCGATATGAAAGCATTTATTTTAGATATTATTTGAGGAATTTGAATCCACACTTGTCTAGATACTATAGTATGAATCTATTACATACTATGTTAACATGAACTTTTAGTATTTCTCAACTTTCATTAGCATGACTTTATTCTTCCAGAAATCTCTTGTTCTGGAACATTACTTGACTGTTCATTTTAGACATGCCCTGGCAATCTACCTATTCCCTCACAGAAAAATAAAAACAGGCTACTCCTTAGGATTCTTTGCTATCTTTGTCTCACTTTCTGTTCCTGTACCTTACTGCTGCTACTGGTCCTGAACTGTTGTATCACAGACATTACAATTCCACTTATACCTTTAAAGATGCAACATAAATCAAACCTCCAGCTCTGAGCTGAGAATCTTCTTGTCTTTCACATCCCATGAAACCTCTAAATGCTTGCGGTTTTCTGACTTCCCTTTCACTGAAGTAAGCAACACATTCTTCTTATTCTTGTGTCTTAATGACAAGTCGTGCTGGTGCTATCTAAGGATTAGGTTTTTGGTATATTCAGTTTATGTTGTATATTCAAAATGGGCTTTGAGCTCTTAGTAAAAAAAGAAATCAAAGTATAATTTTCAGAACATCAGAAAAAATACTTTTATTTCAATGCTGAATGTAAATTGGCTGGATAGGAAGCGGGTAAATGGGAAGGAAAAGAGGAATGTCTTAGTTCCAGTAATAAAGTTGTAAGGTAAACATTAATAAGCAATAAAAAAGAAAAAATGATACTATGGCTAGTTCTAGCTTTATTGAAACTCACATAGGAAGAAATGAAGAAACAGAAAGTGCTGGAATAGGGAAAAATGCCACTTTGAGCAAAAAGACAACTTTTCACTTAACTGTTTCATTTATTGTTAAACCTCTGGATACAGAAACTTAATAAAGTTTGAGAGGCTATGTGAAGAGAAAACAATCTCTCGGTGTCTAGGAGGGCAATTGAAAGCTTGGAAAGACAGATAAGAGAGGTCATTTCGAGTAATGTAGGTAAGAATTTAATAAGAAATGTCTTGATGGATACCAGAATGAAATCTGTACCAGGTATCTCAAGATAAACATACTATACCATTATACACAATTTTATAATCATGTTAAGGATATTAAATAACCTGCAATCATAAAAAATATTAGTACTGTAGAATAGGCTGAGTTTTCTTTTTACTTTTATTTATTAGATGAAATCTATTAAGAAACTACCATTTCAAATACAAAGTTATTAGGTCTTTAGGTATTAAATTGTAATATAAAAGCCTCTATTATTTTTCAATTTTTGCAAGTTAAACTCATTGTATTAACCAGTTGACTAACAACTGCATGTATAGGGATAAAATAATTTATAACTCTTATTTGACAGATTAGCTGTACATTGACCAGCAGTTCTCAAAGCAAATGGACTTTGTGTATTTTTACTTGTTTCCTTAATATTATTCTCATTGTTTTTTCTTTTTAAAATATATATTGAAAAATTTTTAAAAATGATTTTGGGAAACAGTTTGCACTCGAGGCTGATATCCCAGGAGACTTTCATAAATGTCTTTGGGATCAGGTGTGTTACAGTAAATGTTATATGTCACTTAACTGGGTCATGACATATTTTGACATTTGGGCAAGTACTTGATTGTTCCTGTGAGGATATTTTTGGATGAAATTAACTTCTGATTTTTAACTGAAGATGCAGATTGCCATCTATAATATAAGCCGGGATGCCATGATAGGAAAGCCTTGGTAGATCAAGAAGGCTGACATTCCTTGTGGTAAACTCATTCAACCTGGAATATGAACTCATGCCTTCCTCTCAGTCAACGCAGAAACACTACCTCTTTTTTTTTTTTTTTTTTTTTTTTTTGCTTTTTTGGAGACAGGGTCTCGCTTTGTAGTTCAGGCTGGCCCTGAGCTCACCATGGTGCCCGGGCAAGCCGCCGCGAACTCAGCAATCCTCCCGTCTCTGCCTCCCAAGTGCTGGGATTACAGGCATGAGCCACCACGCCCAGCATTATATGTGGTAACCGGGGATCGAACTCAGGTCCTTGTGCTTGCAAGGCGGGCGCCGGAACCACTGAGCTAACCCTCCGGCCCATACCTTTTTTGATCTAATGCATAGATGCTCTCAGACTAGGACTGCAGCCTTGGTTTCCTGGGCCTCAGAACTTCATTCTGTCCTACCAATACACCATTAATCCTTTCAGCTTGATGACTGCCTTGTAGATTTGGGATTTTCCAGACTGCATAATTACATCATCAATTCCTTAGCATAAATGAGTAAATTTTAAGCATTTCCCTATATACAGCATCCAGAGGGATTAACGAACAGTACACAGATTTAAGGCTTATATTTATCCATAGTACATGTCCTTCCTCAGGAATGTAGTAGGGCTGTCTGTGTCCATATCCACACATACACGTTCTCTGTATACACACATATGCAAATGTACCCAACCACCTTACTTCCTTGGAGAACTCTACTGCCTACAGTCAGTTAAAACTTCACATTTAGATTAATTGATATTATTAACCAAAGCTAAAATATCCCAGTTAACTCATGCCAGTTGAGCTGGCATGAATAAAACTAAGGTAAAAGCAGCTCCCCAGCAGCATAGGGCATGTCAATTATTTTCTGCTGGAATTTGGATAGGTAATGGGGGCTTCACAGTTGCTTAGGGATCACAGCACAAGATCCTGTAAATCTGGTGACAACATGATACCTATGGAGGTAAGGGAATGTAAAGGTTTTGAGATGCCAAAAGATGGTGAAGATGTATTGGAACTCAGAGAGTACAGAACTGAATGACAATGTTCTTTAGTCCATAAACTGTCTCCATTGTGCTTTGTTTCAAAACTAATCTCTCTAGCACTCAATCATTTTAAAAGTGCAGAAATGAATGTTTTTGTAGATTTTCAATAACAGAGAAAGGCTTAGTAACTTCTCTTGAAGTGGGTTTTAGGGAGACTTAGTGTGCTACAGTCTAGGGTGCTTTTAATGCAGAATTATGAGAGTTGTGCAATGTATTACTCAGGACTTTTTTTTTTCTGTAATTTTCAGACAAAGGGAACACCAGAGTTAGGATCAAGGAATAATTTAGGAAGATTTTGAAGCTTGCTGCCATGCCCCACTACCCTTTATCCAACAGCTCCTCTCTGTGTTGACAGCAGGCTCTCTCCACATGCACATGGGGCTCTATGTCTGCCTGTCGAAGCACAGCACAGACAGAACAGCATGAACTGTAGAATCCAATCATTTTCAGTTAGAATCTTAACAGGGCTGTGATTACTGTGTATATTTTTCTCTATTTAAATTGTATTACTCTCTACTTTTAAACATGGACAAAATGGTATTTTCAATGTTATGGGAAACTATGAAAAATGTTAGCAAACAGTGCCTGTTCACGGTGTTTTGGTTGATTTAATGCATCCCCCAGAGGACCATTCTCAGTCAGTCCATCATCTTGCATGAACTCTGGTTCCCAACAGTTCTTTGTCAAGTTTAGTATCCTACATGAAATCTTTGCTCATTGGTGGGTTATGAGACCTGAAAAATGTTTGCTACATTCTTTAATGGACTAGAATGAGTGTTTTTCAATGTAACATTAATATACAATCTTAATAATGCAAATAAATGAAATGATATAATTGAAAAATACAATGAAAATACTGTCCTAAAGAATAAAATCTCAATAAAATCTTCATTTATATCATTTATCATCATGGACTGTATCCACAGACCCTTCCTTTTTGTCAATCGAGTCTTATATATTTGTGTGCTTGTCTGTGCATGTCAATAGTTCTAAGGCACAACTGAATTTTTAAATATACTTTCACTCAACAATAAGTTCTGAAGAAAGGGTGATGGGAGATTCATCCAAGAGAAATTAAGCCTGACTCAATTTTTCAATTTTGATACAACTTAGTCACTAAGCAAATCACAGAAGGTTCAAGGGATCCAGTTAAGCATCTTTTTGATGGCTTTCAAGCTGTTATAAAAAGATTAAACTATTTTCAATGTAAAATAAAACATAAGCATTTGAAAGATAGCATATCCTTTGAAAGGAAACATACAAGTGCTTATGATATAAAATCAATTTTCCCTGGTGTCTGAAAGTTACCTGAAGTATACATTTTTTGAAGGTTTGAAATGTTCATGTGGACACTTAAAATTTGCAAGTTTTTACTTCTCTAACACAGAGATTCACTAACTCACAGAAAGTTCTCATAGGCCAAACCTCTTCACAGAAATTATTTTAGGAATGTACTAAAAGTTTTGATTTGACCTGATTCGATTAACTTTCTAAGTTGTAGAATATATTGAAACAAATTTTAAACAGAACTCGTCTTAGAGTTTTAACAACCATTTCTTTCTAACAAACAATAACACCTAATTAGCTAAATTGAAATTTAAAATCTTGTCCAAAACCTGGCTACTTCAATTTTTTTTCCTTAAAATAATTTTGTTGTTCTTTACTTTTCAGTATTATTTTCAAAAGACATTTATTCATAGCCTTCTGACATTCGTATTTAGCATAATGATGAGATACTGTTCAGTAAAGACAAATAAAATTTACTTCTTAATTTATTTTATTTTCATTGATTTTGTTTATTTTGGCTAACTATAAATAATATGAGTACTTTTAAAGTAATTCCTCCCTAAAGTAAAATGTTTACAATATCTATCTGCAGTTTGAGTGGTAACTGTAGTATATAATCCACAAATGACAAAAGTACAAACTACATTTTGCAATTTTATATTTATTTATATAAATTTTGAACAATTTATGTATACTGGTCTACATTTTTCAATATTAACCTTTTACTACTGGTAGATGACAATAATATGCATGTGTATAGATGTACAAATTACTATAAAAAGATAAAATTCCCTCAAAATTAAATTCACAAAAAATAACTCACTATTTCTCTTCAATATTGCATTTATTCAAAGATAGTGGCTTTGTGATAAAAACTGAATGGTACTGGCAAAGTAACAGACCTGAGGACCAGTAGAATAGATTAGAAGATCCAGCAACAACTCCACCTTAGATAAACCACCTTATCTTTGACAAAGGAGCCAAATATCCTCAATGGAGGAAAGACAATCTCTTTAACGAATGGTGCTGGAAAAACTGAGCTTTAACCTTCCCAAACTAAAGCTAGACCTTTCTCTTTCACCGTGTACTAAACTACAATCACAGTGGATTTGAGACTTAAACACTAAAACAAAACAACAAAGCTTCTGAAAAATAGTTTAGGTAAAACTCTTGGAGACATTGGCTTAGGGAGAGACTTTATGAACAAAACCTCTATAGCATGAGAACTAGCACAAAGAATCAACAAATGGGATCTCATCCTACTAAAAAGCTTCTGCACCGCAAAGAAAACCACTGGCACTGCTAAAAGACAACCAACAAATTGGAAAAAAAATATTTACTAGTTGTTTGTCAGACAAGGCACTGCTATCTAGAATATATAAGAAACTAAAAACAAAAATCAGTCTCCCCAAATTTAAAGACCCAATTCAAAAATGGGCCTCTGGGGCCGGAGATTTAGCTCAGTGGTTCCGGCACCTGCCTTGCAAGTGCAAGGTCCTGAGTTCAATCCCGGTAACCACATACAATACCAGGCGTGGTGACTAGTGCCCACCGGCAATCAATACCACATGCCACAGTGCCGGGCGTGGTGGCTCACGCCTGTAATCTCAGCACTCGGGAGGCAGAGGCAGGAGGATTGCTGAGTTCGAGGCTTGCCTGGGCTCCATAGTGAGCTTAGGGCCAGCCTGAACTACAAAGCGAGACTCTGTCTCAAAAAAAAAAAAAAAAAAAAGGCATCTGATATGAACAAAAACTTCTCAGTGGCAGAAGTCAAAGCAGCCAAGAAGCATATGAAGAAATGCTCTACATCACCGGTCATTCGAGAGATGCAGATGAAAACAACACTGAGATTTCATCTCACTCCACAATGAATGGCTGCAATCAAATTATTGCAAAATTAACCAGTAATAAATGCCGGGGAGGCTACAGGGAGAAAGGAACCCTTCTCTACTGCTGGTGGGAATGTAGACTTGTGTAACCACTGTGGAGATCAGTGTGGAGATTCCTCAGAAAACTAGGATTAAACTTGGTATTTAGTTTAAAGCAAAACTTGAAGACCATAAACCCTAATAAGTATTTATTCCTAATTTCAAAGACCTACCTCTTAACTAATACTTTATAATGATTTTCCTAAAGAAATTATCAAATAAATATTACATTTCCACTGAACAAGTGGTAAAGATATTTGTGCAGGATTAAATAGAACCAGTACTAAAATTTTAAATATCCTATTCAGCCAAATAAACCTATGCTGAGACACTCTCTCAGGCTTATGTGTAGAGATATTTTCCAACAAATTATGAGATGTTTGCTGTTTATGAACTGTTAATTTTTTCCATCCAACATATTACATTGTTAAAGACAGAAGAGAATATTCTATAAATGGTAGACTTAAGAAGTGAATGTGTGCCTGCTTTATTTCACTTAAAATTATCATCTTCAAATGCCGGACGTGGTGGCTCACGCCTGTAATCCCAGCACTCGGGAGGCAGAGACAGGAGGATTGCTGAGTTCGCGGAGGCTTGCCTGGGCACCATAGTGAGCTCAGGGCCAGCCTGAACTACAAAGCGAGACCCTGTCTCAAAAAAAAAGCAAAAAAAAAAAAAATTATCATCTTCAGGTGCATCCATTTACCTATTGATGTCTCAAATTTATCCAGTTTTATGACTGAGTAGTACTCTACTGTAAATAATAAAACTAAAAAAGTCAGACACACATATAAATATCACATTATTTCTCTGGTGTGAGAAAATGAAAGTATAAATAAGGACCAAAAATATGTAATGGTACTGTGAAATAGAAATAAAATCTCCAAAAGGGAAGGAATACAGGGGAAGGGCGAGAGGAAAAAATAGAAAAGAAAAAAAATTGAGAAAAAAATCACATGCACACACACATATAATTATATATACATATTATATTATATTATTGTGTGTGTATATATATATATATGTACATATACACACACACACACAATAAACTTAGTTAATGATAAAGAAATGTTGTATCCCTACATCTGCTATTCTCTAACCCTTTGTTCATGGGAAAGTCAAATGTAATTATGATTTTTTTTAATTTCAAGAATCACCAAAATGTTAATATCTTATCATTTAATGAGTGGATCACTTCATATTTGGAATCATAAGGACATCCCAAACTAATCTTGTGCTTGGAAGCAGATCAATGCTAATACTAGAGAATGACATTTTTATGCATATTTATTAATCAAAAAAATTTAAAGGAAAAGGGGAGAGGTTATAAGAATGAGATAGACACAGACACATGTTCAGATACCACAGTGTTTCTCCAGTGTGAGAAACTGAAAGTTTAAATCAGGTCCAAAACATATAGTAGGTATTGTGAAATAGGAAGAAAATGTTCAAAGGGAAACATTTGCTGCAGGGGCAGCAAACAGAGGAAACCAAAGAAGAGAAAGAAGAAATTTGCAGGTAAAAAGGAAAAACTGGAAACAAAGCTTATGTATATAGGGAAGTGGAGTGGCTGGAGGACAGGGTAATCAGATAAAATAAGAATCGCGATATATCATGTACACGTACAAATTCTCAATGATGAATGTGCAAATAATGTATACTTGGGGCCACAGACATAGCTCAGTGGTTCTGGCGCCTGCCTAGCAAGCACGAAGTCCCTGGTTCAATCCCCGGTAACCACATATAACTATACTGGGGTACTGACTCATGCCCACTACCACTCAGTACCACACATCACAATGCCAGGTAGGGTGACTCACATCTGTAATCTCAGCACTCTGGAGGCAGAGTCAGGTGGATTTCTGAGTTTGAGGCTTGCCTGGGCTACATAAGGAGCTTAGGGCCAGTCTGAACTACAAAATGAGACCCTGTCTTAAAAAAAAAAAAAAGTATACTTAAAATGGAGACACAAATTAAGAGTACTGTCAGTGGCTTGGTTCCAACCTGGCTGTCCCTTTTAAGTTTCTCCTCAGGTATTCTATGTTCTTTCATGAAGTCCCTTCAGAGACACAGTCAAGCCAGTAAAATGAGCATCCATTTACCTCATTTTCCTTTTTTAGACTACAGTTCCTATTTGATCCTGAAGCAAAACAGAAACTTGGAGAATGCTGATAGTTTTTAATTGATCATCTTTTGCCCTCAGGCCAGGAAGATTTAGCAACTGATTACAAAAGAGTGCATGAAAGAAAATTTTGTTTTTCCTATTTATAAAAATGTTACAAAAATTTAGTATTCGGTAAGAAATTTGAAATTTTATACTAAGGTCGTAAAGAAACAAGAAATTATATGTCTGTAGCGCACTTTGGCAGTGTGAGCATCAACAGAAACTCCAGACACTGCCGCATCTGTCCTGAGGGCAAAGTCTCCCTTTGAGAACTATTAGTCTAGTCTTTACAATGAATTAGGAAAGAATTAAAAGCTCTTCTAAAATACCAATGCTTATTTAAGACTGTAAATTGAAAAATAATAAATTAAAAACTCAAATTGTATAACAAAATTACATAGTAAGGAATAAAATGTGTGGTTTTTTTAGTAGAATAAAGACCTACTCAAATAACTCTATATATGTATATTAAATTTAGTACACATTCACTTAGTGATTTGCAGAATTTGTAAAGCATGAATACTATCATAATGCTATTTCTACATAAAATTTTGTAAGTCATGATTAGCCATTTTAGATACAGCATTAACTCAGCTGGCCAAGAAAAACTGTGCAAGAGGATTGGAAAAGATAAAAGTAAAGAGCAAGTCGGTTATATTTTAATACAGTATTTTGCTGGGTTAACACTTTCAATGCTTTAAAAAAAAAATGAAATAGAGCCACCTTAAATAAAACTACGGTACCGAGAAGCAAAACAAGAACTAAGACTGAAGTGACTGAACTAAGAGAAGCAAGGCTTTGAAAGAAATTATTTGTCCTGGCTAAGAGTATCTTATCCCAGGGACATTCACACCTAGACTCTCCTCCTGACTCCCTCGACGACCTTTGTGTCGGGCTATGACTTGGCTTCAGTATGATGTGAACTAAGATTTACTGCTCTGCACTGTACATTTTGTAAAAAGAGAGAAAATTATTTTAAAAATTGAGGCCTGTAAAAATATGTGTATAAAATTCAAAAATTTTACCCCCCCCACCATCTATGATCTAACAAGAATGGCAACACAAAGTTAGTACTTCATAAATACCATAAGATTGTGTTTTATACACATGGGACTCTTTCCTCAATAAAGAGTATTCGTTGTGTTTGCACCTCTGTAATCTAATATATGCCTAAGTAGTAAGTATTGAAAAAAGAACTATAATTAATTACTAATTATTTGCATGAAAAGAAAATTTTGTATTCTAAATTTTAAAAAACGTTGTTCCATTAGAAAGCAGGTTCTATCCTCCCCCTGAGTATTAAGTGTTTTTCTCAAATTACAAATCAATGTAATTTTTACAGGTAATAAAATTTCATTAGAAACTAAGTGAACCATCTGTATCTTAATTTGCACCTCCAGTGCCTAGTGTGCCCCTATACACATTAGCTTCCATAAATGCTGATGAATGAAGGCTTAACTTTCTTATTGCTCTTGTCTTTTGAAGTAATTGCATTCCAGCTCACTGTTAAGCTTCACGTATGCAAGGGATATTCTCATTCTGATTTTTTACTTCATAAAAGATTTATGTGATTCATTTAATAAAACTTTTAACTCCAACTTTTAAGGTTATTCAAAGGAACTTGGGGAAAATAGTGTGGCTTCCAGATATAGACTGAACATTTTTATCAGTCACAACCTAGCCTTTGGAATAATTGTCTTTTACTCTCCAGATAAAAACGCATTTTCTACTCTCTTATACAATGATTAGTGTTAGTAACAATTTACTTCTTAAATGTGATTTACTTCCTTTTCCTTTCTTGTTTAGTTTAATAGCTTCGTATAAACATTTGTCTAAAAATTTAATTAGTAAGAACCATTTCAAGTCTTTAAGTTTAAAGACTTGCTTAGTACTTTTATATTCTAACTATTCTTGATTTATTGTTCTCCTGGTAAACATTAAAAAAGAAGAAACAGAGAAACAATACCAAGGCATGCATATTATAGAAAAATAAACAGGACTATGAGTGTAGCTAAGAGAAAATGCTGCTGTATCGTGCACAGGTCCTGGATTCAATCCCTGGCACTTCAAAACCAAAACAGAACAAAACAAAAATAAGAAGTAAAACTTAAATAATAGCTTGAATCACAGTTGAATTAGTGCCTGAAATATGTGACACAGTGAGTGAAAATTTCATATCATTCTACTATGAAATTCCTCAACCCTATGAGCTTTTAACTAAAGGTGATTTGAGA
>PVIC010055602.1:0-11165 GCA_004025085.1 Thryonomys swinderianus
GTTCCGGCGCCTGCCTCGCAAGCGCAAGGTCCTGAGTTCGATCCCCGGTAACCACATATAATGCTGGGCGTGGAGACACGCCCACCAACAATCAACACCACATACCACAGTGCCGGACGTGGTGGCTCACGCCTGTAATCCCAGCACTCGGGAGGCAGGGACAGGAGGATTGCTGAGTTCGCGGCGGCTTGCCTGGGCGTCATAGTGAGCTCAGGGCCAGCCTGAACTACAAAGCGAGACCCTGTCTCAAAAAGCAAAAAAAAAAAAAAAAAAAAAAATCAAATAAATAATTTAATACTGGAATATCACATATGATCAATACAGATTCAGCCTAACCTAGCACCTACTTTATTTTTAATTGTAATGCATCAGTAAAAGTAGTAAAATCAAATTAAATCAAGAACAATAAAATTTGAAGTAAAGTGCCTTTTAAAAAAATCACAATAGAGGGCCAAGGATTTAGCTCAGTGGTTCTAGTTCCTGCCTGACAAGTACAAGGTCCCTGGTTCGATACTTGGTAACCACATACGTGGTGATTCACACCTGCCAGCAATCAGTACCACATACCACAATGCCAGGTGTGGTGGCTCACACCTGTAATCCCAGCATTTGGGAGGCAGAGGCAGGTAGATTGCTGATTGCTGAGTTTGAGGCTTGCCTGGGGTACATAGTGAGTTCAGGACCAGCCTGAATTACAGAGCGAGACCTTGTCTCAAAAAAAAAAAATTAAAGAAAAAGAAAAAAATCATAACAGATTAAATTGTTTTCACTATGATTTTTGTGTCAAGTACATTTTATTGGATCCCATTTCTCTGAAAATTGGCAAACAGTATGCCATAAAGGTGTACAGAAGAAGTACAAACTTAGGAGGGAAGAAGCCTAATGCTTTACTGTTATGAAAATTAAAGTAAGGAAATTAATGAAATATACACTGCATATAAAAATGCCTAATATAATGTCTGACACTCCATAAATGTCAGTTCCCTTTTCTTATCTGGTTTTCTGGGACTACAAAAAGGAAATTGATAGCAAACAAGCACAAGAATGCTTTATGTTTTTTTAACTTTGGACAGGCAAACGCATGAAAGAAATATGCCCTTTTCCTGACTGACAGCCCTGATCCCAAACTGAACCAGAGTTTCCAGAAGGCAAACCTGATCTAATATTTTATTCTGATTGTTGTCATGAGAGTTGTTTTCTAATTCCTTATACCTTTATTGTCAAAGTGTCAAATAGTAACTTTCTATTCGAGTTATATTTATGCAAGCACATAAAGCGCTTATTATAAGATTTATTTTTGGTTGACTGAGATGGAACCTTTCAGAAGGAATAAATCATTTTTACAATAGTGAGGAAGTTAACCTTACCAGCACCTTCCAGAGAAGAGTGCTTCGTTAGTGCTGGCTCAGCTTTTGTTACGTGCCAGGCAATCCGAGATCTGGAGGCCGCATATACTCTGGAGGCCACACTCACTTAGAGGCCCCATCAGGCTCTTCACCTGGGTCCTCACTTGCCTCCACAGTGATACTGCTTTCTTCATTTTTCATCCTTGTTATTTAAGTCAGTGCACTGAAGACAAAACCAGTTAGAATGTTAGGCCAGGGGCTGCCTCCATCCAAGCACCCCGTGTGAGTCAAACATGGAAGACAGACATGAAAATGGAGCCGTCTACTCTGGTTGCCTGTCAAGGAGGGTATTGGGCACTCATCTCACAAATGGGGCTGAATAAAAGATAGGAGGAGTGAAGTGAGATGGGAAAAGGATAATTAATATGCAGAAATTACCAGGAAAAGGTTAGGCTCGTGTTTTGTCAGCCCATAAATCCTGGCTGTGGTTAGATTTAGTGCTACAAACTTTACAGATTGCTGGAGAAGAGGAAATCACCTGCTGGCTGCATTCTGCCGGTTGACTTGGAGAAGGAGAGGGGACAGGCTTTATCCAAGACCTCATTTTTTAAAAAACTGCAGTCACAGTCACATCTGCCAACACCAGAGGAAATTAATGGTAACCAATTGTCTATGTGCTTTTGTTCGCACCTCTTTGCTGCTGTGCTGGGCTACACAATTACTAGAGCCCTTGAGAATGCTTATTGTCAATAGGAGTAATTTCACATCCCATCCATTTAGTGAAAAGATGTGAAAATTGATCTTGGGTCTGCGGTAAGACTGGAACCAACGCACAGGCTACCAATGCCTTGGAAATAAATATGTGCCCATCACTGTTTTCATTAGGCATTACTGTTTCCCAGCCTCTAGGGAAATGAACTCGAGTCCCACTGCCTTTCTGTGCAAGTTCAGATGTGTTCCCAATCTGGTGAAGTAGGTTGTCAGTTTCATTTATTGTTGAATTTTGTAGTGGTTGTCAAGTAAGGGGTTGGCAGCCCTGAAGAGCACAGTTCTCTGTTTTATCCACAGACAAGGGACAACGTAATTTGACACCGGCTGCCAAAGAGGTCCTTCCGATTCAGCTTATTGTCTGGGCTCTTTCTTTTAATGGTTTCAGAGTCTTTTCAAAAGGGCAGCAAAATTAGCCTTAAATAGTATTTCTTGGATTGCTTTTAACTGTGGTGACAAGGCCAGAGCTTCTAGTCTTGACAGAAGTGGTTTCATTACAACTTGTTTTTATCTTGCCCGAATAAGCAAGGAACTTAAAAATGTGTTTTCATTATGGCTAAAGACAAAGTTTTAGCTGATATCTTCTTCAAATAAAGAACAATATGTAAACTCTTTTATCTTATGTCTTTCTTTAGTTTTCTGCTCTTAAGGCAAAACAAAAAATAGATTTTGGTTGTTTCATTTTTAAAGAGGACCCCTGTTTCAATGCACACAATAAACATGATAAGAATCTGTGTTCCCAAAAATTGCGCACTTCACTCCCAGGAATCAGACTCCTAAATATGATCATCATTTACCAAAAGCTGTAATCCGGTGAACATCTTTACACTAAAAATGAACTTTGGAAACAGAGAGTGAAATAAAACCATACAACTTGGTATATTTTCTGTTCTTCTCTTGCAGGTGACATTAGGACAACGTTGGCGTACAGACATGATGTCATCTAGGGGTGCATCCATGTCAAATCTATTGCATTCTTTTGACCAAAACAGTGCAGGCTTACAGATACAGGCTAACTGGCTTCAGAGTTGGCCAGAGTCTTTGCAGACAAGTCCGAGCACATTGGAGTTACACAACTTCTGCAGACACCCAGCCTCTACTACAGTGGCCAGCTGGAGACTTTACATTTTCCAGTTGCTTCCTTCAGGGCCTGGCTCAAGACCCACTTCCTGCAAGAGGCCATATTTTGCTAACAACTCACTTCCCTTACCCCTTCTCACCCCTGCTTATTCTGCCTCTTGCATTCTTTGTTCTCTTCTGCCACGCGTTCACTTACATTGCACCTTGCGATTGTTCTCTAGTTTTACTTCACCCTTCAGCTGATTAAAATCACCTTAAAAGTCAGGCTTGTCTGCTTCTTCTTCTTCTTTTTTTTTTTTTTTTTTTGAGACAGGGTCTCGCTTTGGAGTTCAGACTGGCCCTGAGCTCACTATGTAGCCCAGGCTGGCCTCAAACTCAGCAATCCTCCTGCCTCTGCCTTCCAAGTGCTGGGATTACATGCATGAGCCACCACGCTCAGCTGTCTGCTGCTTCTTTTGTGTACTCCTGAATCACTTAAGTAGAGTGCTACACAGATACCAGCTTATATGTAAATGGGGGATGTTTGTGGTTGTTGTGTTGGGGTTGGGATCCTGCCCTTGTCTTCAGTTCCTGAAAACCAAACTCACTGCTTCCACACCAGGGGATTGCCCCAGTCTACTCTGGGGATAGCATGCCACCCTGGCATATTTCTCTCGGCTCTGACCCCAGGAATCCACCCCTAGTCTTTCTTCTTATTGGCTTACATCACATGGATTTTGTTTTTTGAAAGTTAGGCTGCCCACCAACGGGAGGAGAACATGGTAGGGAGACAGGGAAGAGTGATGTTTGTGTACTGAGTCTTGCCAATTGATAACAGAGGGCCCAAGAGGCGTGGGAACACATCTTTAAGGAACTGAGGGCACTTTGCAGGGACTGGGTCACTAGGGGAGGGCCTAGGGTGATTCACATTAGAAGTATTCACAGTCATTGCTTATTTGAAGACTAGTGAAAGGTATAATTCAAGCATCTTTGATTTTTTTTTTTTTTGGGACAGGGTCTTGCTGTAATACAGGCTGGCCCTGAGCTCACTGTGTAGCCCAGGCAAGCCTTGAACTCAGCAATCCTCCTGCTTCTGCCTCCTGAGTGCTGGGATTACAGGCATGAGCCACAAGCTGGGCTCTGTGGTGTGTGGTACTGATTGCTGGTGGGCATGAGTCACCATGCCAGGTACTGTTATATGTGGTTACTGGGGAATGAAACAGGGACCTTGTGCTTGCTAGGCAGGCACCGGAACCACTGAACTAAATCTCCAGCTCCTACACCAATTTCTTTTTAACAGGGTCTTGCTGTGTAGTCCAGGCTGGCTTGGACACCCAGTGATCCTTCTTCCTTAGCTCCTGAATGCTGGGATTATAGCACTGTGACTGATTTTATTTGGCTGCTTGAGAACATGCCCCTGGGGTATCATAATTGGCCTGACCTATGTTAGCAGCCCAACCCTGTGCCCAGCTCTTGTGAGTGACAGACCCCAACAGTAGTGTGGTGAGAAATCCATCATTTCCTCTAAAGCAAGGATGCCATGTGCATAACATTCAATGCTAATACTTTAAACCATTTTTCATATTCATATGAGTCCATTTTGGGATACTGGCTGAGTTGGGGGTACATTTGCCTTTGTCTGTTGGTAATGGAACTTTGATGAAAAAATTGGAGGAACATTGATCAATATACTTTTAAACCCATAGCTGCTCAATTCATGGAGTGAGGTGCAAATGTACTCATCATACTGGGTGGTTGTACTTTCTGGAGTGAAGTGTGACGTAGTGAATGTTGTAAAATTTCAGGACCTATATTTCTAATTTTATAGAAAGAATCCTTGTTTCGAGATCAAATGTTCCATTGGCCCATTGAACAGCTGCAATGACAGCCATGGTGGTTAACGCTTTTCTTTACCCCAGTGGAGATGGACACCCTAAAAAGTGATATGAGAATATGAGGAAGGATTAGAGAAAGTACAGGAAATGTGCACATGTATGACAGAGTCCCACTGGTCCAAAGATCTTACCTGCATATGTCTGACCTGTAAGGGATCCAGCCTGTCAGGTTTTCATGATCCTTAATTAGGGGCAACACCAGCAAGGAGTGTAGCAGATACTATCAGGATTCCAATCCTATCTTTATCACTTCTGGTGAGGAACCATCAGACTTCCAACTGCCAGGACCCATATTTCCTTGCCCAAAGGTGCTCTGTGGCCACTGATGGTATTATAAGCCAGAAGGTATTATCCCTGGGGGATCTCTTAGCCAGCAACCTGCAGTAGTGAAGAAATACCCCAGATCCCCAACCCTAGATGGGCTTCTCCTGAGGTGTGTACCGCGCTGCCTCTCACGCTTGCCCAGTAGAATCAAACTCCAGCTGTTCATAGTAGCAGCAACCTGGATAATATATTATTTGTCTACTTTCTTTTCCTTATGTCAGCTACTCCCATACTTATACTCCTTAAACTATTTGCACTTGAACTCTTACCTCAGAAGTGACTTGTAGGGGAGCTCAAACTAAAATGGGAGTTTTCAGACAGAGCCTCAGGACCTTTTTTCAGAACAGAGAAGATTTTCTGTGGTTTTGGATAGGTGTGGCAGCCCTATGATACATATATCCACTAATGTCCCTATAGATTTATGTGGTTATTAACTTTTATGATATTATAGCTACTAGCAGAGTACAGAAGTACTGGGAGGTGGCAACATGAACCTGTAACACCTCTATTGGTTAGTTCTTGTGATACAGCAAATTCATAACAATGGCTCCTCATTATTGCAGTTCATGCCTCTGGGAAATGGCTGGAGTTTGGTTGATCTAGACTGGGCCTGCTCCTACACCTGTTGTCAGCTGGGCTGTCTTCTGTCCTAAGCTTTAAAGGATAACCCTGCCTCTGTCTGTCCTCATAGGACTGGCCAGTGAGCTGGGCACATACCTCTCTCTGCAATGACAGAGGGTATGTCCAGTAGAGCAAGTGTGTTTAAGACTTTGTATCACATTTGTTAATGTTTCATTGGCCCATTAAATCAAATGGCCAATGTTAAAGGATGAGAAAATACATTCTTCTCTCTTGGGAGATGATCTACAATGTCACATGGCAAGAGGCAGAGAAAGAGGGATGAAGAACTGAGATGAAACCTGCTCACCATCTCTGTATTTGCCCTCATGAGTCTCTACCTTTCTATTTGTCTGTTCCTGAGAGGAGGAAGCAGTTGGCTGTCATCCACTTTTGCAACTAGATTCTTGAGTAAATTAAGTTCTGGCTTGCCTCTTTTCCTTTTTTTTTCGTAGAAAGGATTTCTATTTTCTCTTTTTCTCTCTTATGCAATAAACAACCTGTTTTTATAATTTAAAATGGATTCCATAAAGGCAGCCATTTGAACTTGTCTGAGTACTGAACTAATGAGTTTGAAAGGAAAAGTGTATTTCAACAGCAGAATCACAAAAGGAGTAAGCAACTAGAAATCAAGAAAACTGCTTCAAACAACATACACGTACTTTCAGGAAGTGTTCAATCGAGGACTTCTTAGTACTTAAAATGGACACAAAAGCCTTGCTTTTTTGTTGTTATTGCTACTTTTTGCTCATGCTGGGGGTCAAAGGCAGGACCCTGCTGATGAGAGGCAAGTGCTGTACTACTGAGCTACATACCCAGCCCTGAGCCTGACTTCTTAAACTTGACTTCGACCACCATCAGGCCTTCCCCAGACTTGCTGAAGTTAAGGAAACACCTGTCATCAGTGTTCCTGCTAGTCATTTTTGTATTCTCTGTCCATCAGAGAAAGAGGAAAAAAAATATTTATGACTCATTGTTTTTCGAAGATGCTATTTCCTCTGTAGTTTTACAGGTTGTTTTGGGTTAAAATTTGCTCTGTTTATACACTGTCCACTGATGTTCTTCTTATATCCCAGGATTGTATGTCGAAAAGCCCAACAGCAAACTTCCTAACACTATTTTCTGTGCCTCAGTTGTCTTTGATGCTTTAAAACTGACTTGATACACATAAAAGAAAGCAAACATACCTAACTTCAGCCAGTGCCATTTAAAACAATCATGTTGTTTGACCCATTGCTCTGAAGCTCTGTGGACTCAGATCTGTCTTTTGGGATTGCCTTTGGGCCATTTCTGAAGCAGCGTGTTTCTGGGGTTGTCTGGGGAATAGTCCTAGGTTCTACGGAGCCATAGCTCCATTATCTGTGGGAGCACAGGAAGGAGTTTTACAGTAATTCTGCTACAGTGAAACATTTGCCTTGAGGCCAGAATTGAAAATAGCAGCTGGAAGGACATTTGGGAAGGGGTGGGGGTGTGGGAGTGCAGAGAGGTGGAGAGGGAAGAGTGCTTCACATTTGGATGAAAACACTCGCTACAAGGCAAAATGAGACAGGCTGGCATCGTCTACCCTTGAAACGATCCCAAATTCAATTCTCCTCGGACTTGGCTCTCAAAGCCAGTGATTTCAGTGCTCTGAGCATCAGCCAGGGTCAGTGCCCTGCTCTGGGTAATGAACAGTGAGCCCTACGGTTCCTGGATGCCGCCCAGCAGCACTGGCTTTTGCTCTGCCACTGCTGATCCTCCCACTGCAAGTTATCCTGCAAAAATCGCCAGCCAGTTTCTTAGAGTCACTAGTAATGAATGATTAATCTCAGCCCTCTAAAGACTGGAGGAAAGGCAGTTCACCTTTATCACTGCCACTGCAATTAAGGGCACATAGCATAAAGTTTTGGGTAAGATTCTAAGAGAAACAAAGGGACTAAGAGCAGAAATCTAACCTAAGGGATGATGGCCTGGGGTGAACCAGGATTAGTAGTTATGCGCTTGTGAAATTCTTACCCCTAAATCTGGGTGCCTCGTGACTCACCCATGACTAACAGAATATGGTTTAAATGACACTGTGACTTCTGAGGTGAAGTCACAAGACCTTCTCTCTGGGTCTTCTAGATGCCACCTCTTCTTTTGAGAACACTCTAGAAGCCAGCCCCAGACTATGAGCAGTCCAAGGCACATGGGGAGTGGGATCTCTGCAGACAACCAGCATCGACTGTCCATTCAGAAGACATGACCATGTGATAGTCCAAGAAAACTCCCTGATCCAGAACATTGAAAATTCAGAACCGTAAGAGCTGAGAGCACAAGGCTCACTGAGCAACTGGAGTAGAGATTATATATTTACATTCACAGATATATACTTACGACTAGATCTACCAACTGATGGGGTAGTTGAATGGCTTGCTATTTATTTATTCATTTATTCAACAAACACCTATTGATGTAATAGTCTGTGGGAATAAAGTGGACAAAGTTACCTGCACACAGGAACTTACAGACTAGTAAAGAAGATGACAGTAAAAACATAAATAATTGAAAATTTATAAAGTATGTAATTTTATGATTAAACAATTTTTAAAAACCCATGATGCTATGTTAGAAAAAGAGAAGAGAGCTAACATAGCCTGGTAATCAGGAAGGGGCCATCTGATGAGGTTATTTTTAGTGGACACTGAAATGTGAGAAGGAGCCACCACATTAGGAGTGAATGGTATAAGGATGCAAAGATCTTTCTAGAAAAAGGGAACAATAGAGACTTTAAAGTAGGAAGGAGTTTTATTGGTTACCTTGTGGGGATGATAGTACTGGGAATTAAACTCAAAGCCTTCTCACTGAATACATCCCCAGCACCTTTTTGCTTTTTTTAAAAATTGAATTCTTTATTGGTATAATTTATATACATCTCAAAATCACGTATAACATTGGGGAATTTGTGCCAGTATATGACAAAAGTTAATTCTCATTTTTACCCATATCCCTACCCCAACACACCTCCTCACCCCCTTTATACATGCTCTTTTATTTTCTTTCTGTATCGTATTTATTCCTTCCCCTCATCACATTCCCACACCAAGTTTCCTATGGAAATTTCCCACTCTATAAAAGCTGTCATACTTTCTAGAGCTCATTTGCATCTACAGGTGTTCATGCCAAAGAGAAGATCCAGAATTTGTCTATCTGTGATCTATTGATTTCACTTATTAGTATATCCTCCAGGTGTCTCCATTTGCACCTAAATGGATTGGTCTTGTCATTCTTTATGGCAGAGTAATACTCCATTTTAGAAAAAAAATCACATCTTCTTTATCCACTCTCTACTTGATGGACATTTGGGTTGTTTCCAAGATTGAGCTATCACGGACTGAGCTGCTATGAACAAGGGTGTACATCTGTCTTTCCAATGTGATTTTCAAAATTCTTTTGGGTATATTCCTAGCAGGGAGATAGCTGGGTCAAATGGGACCTGTAGTCCTAGTTTTCTGAGAAATCTCCACACGGATCTCCACAATGGTTGCACAAGTCTGCAATCCCACCAACAATGGAGAAGGGTTCCTTTCTCCCCCACAGCCATGCCAGCATTATTTGTTGGTTGATTTTGTGATCGTGGCCATTCTTTGTGGAGTGAGATGAAATCTCAGTGTTGTTTTCATTTGCATCTCTCAAATGAACAGTGATGTTGAGCATTTCTTCATATGTTTCTTGGCTGCTTTGACTTCTGCCTCTGAGAAGTGTCTGTTCATTTCAGATTCCCATTTTTGAATTGGGTCTTTAAACTTGGGGAGGCTGATCTGCTTGAGTTCTTTAAATATTGTAGATAATAGCCCTTTGTCTGATACACAGCTAGTAAAGATTTTTTCCCATGTTGTTGGTTGTCTTCTAGCAGTGCCAGCGACTTCTGTGGCTGTGCAGAAGCTTTTCAGTAGAATGAGATCCCATTTGTTGATTCTTTCTGCTAGTTCTTGTGCTAGAGAGGTTTTATTCATAAAGTCTCTGCCTAAGCCAATGTCTCCAAGAGTTTTACCTAGCCTGTTTTCCAGCAGGCTTATTGTCTCTGTTTTAATGTTTAAGGCTCGTATCCACTGTGAGTTTAGTTTTGTTCATGGTGAAAGAGATAGGTCTAGCTTTAGCTTTTGGCAGGCTAAAGCCCAGTTTTTCCAGCAACATTTGTTAAAGAGGCTGTCTTTCTTCCATTGGGGATGTTTGGCTCCTTTGTCAAAGATAAGGTGGCTTAATGTATCCGGAGTTGTTTCTGGGTCTTCTAATCTATTCCACTGGTCCTCAGGTCTGTTACTTTGTCAGTATCATGCAGTTTTTATCACAGCGGCTTTATAGTAGAGTTTTAAATTGGGGATTGTAATACCCCCTGCCATGTCGTGGTTGCTTAGAATTGCTTTTGCTATTCTAGGTTTCTTGTGGTTCCAGATGAATTTTTGTATTATTTTCTCTAGCTCTTAAGTATACCATTGGAATTTCAATTGGAATTACATTGAATCTGTATAGTAGTTGTGGGAGTATAGCCATTTTGATGATATTGGTTCTCCCGACCCAGGAACAAGGGATGTCTTTCCACTTTCTGGTTTCCTTTTCTATCTCAGTTTTCAGAGTAGAGGTCTTTCACTTCCTTTGTTAGGTTGATTCCTAGATATTTCATTTTTCTGGGTGCTACTGTGAAAGGGATTGACTCCCCAATTTCTCTTTCAGTGAGTCTGTTGTTTGTGTAGACAAAGGCTGTTGATTTTTTTAAATTGAATTCTTTATTGGTACAATTTATATACATCTCAAAATCACATATAACATTGGGAAATTTGTACCAGTATATGCCACAAGTTAATTCTCATTTTTACCCATATCCCTACCCACTCCCCCCTCCTCCCCCTTTATACATGCTCTTTTATTTTCTTTCTGTATCGTATTTATTCCTTCCCCTCATCACATTCCCACACCAAGTTTCCTATAGAAATATTCCACTCTATAAAAGCTGTCCTACTTTCTAGAACTCATTTGCATCTGCAGGTGTTCATGCCAAAGAGAAGATCCGGGAATTGTCTATCTGTGATCTATTGATTTCACTTATTAGTATATCCTCCAGGTGTCTCCATTTGCACCTAAATGGATCGATCTTGTCATTCTTTATGGCAGAGTAATACTCCATTTTGTAAAAAAA
>PVIC010055603.1:0-11184 GCA_004025085.1 Thryonomys swinderianus
TGAGGGGAAGGAATAAATATGATACAGAAAGAAAATAAAAGAGCATGTATAAGGGGGGAGGAGGGGGGAGTGGGTAGGGATATGGGTAAAAATGAGAATTAACTTGTGGCATATACTGGTACAAATTTCCCAATGTTATATGTGATTTTGAGATGTATATAAATTGTACCAATAAAGAATTCAATTAAAAAAAATCTGCAAAAAGATTTCTGTCATCAAAGGGAAAATTATTTTGGTCACAGCCCTCAGATTGTGCAAGGAAATAGTTTTAAGTTGGAAGTGGCAGGTTAGAGTGGAGGTGGATGATGGATCCGAAAGGTGAAAGTTGGTTTGGTACACGTTGGGAGCAGAGTTGATTACTAAATATGAGGAGCTATAGTGAAAGTTTGATAGGTTGTTCATGAGGTATTTTACTTAGGTAACTGTTACCTCATGGAGTTGTTCATTGTGATGAGGAAATCTAAGCCTTGCCAGGTGGGAGGGCAGAGGGTGAAGAGAACTCTTGATAAATAGTTTTGTCCTCACTATGATTAACTTGACTTGGGTTGTTCTCATTATTGCCCTTTTCCCAAAGGAATTGTCAGGTATTCTCCCACAATGCATTTCCCTGTAATTTAAATGTTAAGACATGAAGATGAAGTGGAGGCGAGTGAATTTTTTTAAAATAACGGAGTTGTAGTGTCTAGTAGAAAAGCAATTGGTATTACTCTAAGGCTTACCAGTCAGTAGGCACAACAGGTTTTTGCACACCTGTTTTTTGTGTAGTCTGCAGTTAGGCACAAACATGCATTCTCCTCTTCAGAAGTTTGTGGTCTTGTGGGGCAGGGGGAGCAAACCGTCAACTAATAATATAATATTGGTGATTTGCTAGAACAGAGTAAACACAGGGCAGAGAAGAGAGATCACTTTGGCCTAGGCCAGTCAGTTCAGGCTTTATGAAAGAAGAATTAGAACTGAAGTTTGTAAAATACAGTCATGGAAAGAGGTCTAGTGAAGAAATGCCAGGTAGGAGACACTCTGTCTAAGCAAAGGCACAAAAAGATGTGTGTACACAGGAACCGTTGGAGGACTTAGTCACTTGGCAAAGGGACTCTGTAAGAGAATGTGAGGCTCTCCAGATAGAGTAGTGATTTGATCTTTTCCTGTAGGCGTTGGAAAGACACGGAGGACATTTCAGAGACCAATGCTGATTCAGTGCAAGTTGATGAGACCTAGTCAGGTAGCAGGTTGCTTTAGAAGCATCAGTTGGTTAACATTCAGTGACAACATGACCTTGGACTCAGATGTTTTCGGCCTGTGGCCTGCCCTTAAATGTGTTCTCTTGTACCTTTGTGCGTGGCTCATGCACAGTGAAGGTTGCTACTGCCCCTGGCCAGCCTGTCTAAAAGGCAGTTCTTCCCACTTCTCATCAGGAAGGCAAACCTTTCACACAATTTTCCTAGAGAAATTTTCTTTACCTTTGACTGTCCAGGATTATGTTGTTGTACACACATGCCTAAATTTATCACTGTTTCCAAAATGGACCTACCATGATTACTGTGACTATCATAGGCTGGCCTTCTTCAACCCAACTTGGAAGAAAAATCACTGAGAGAGCTTTGCAGAAAACATGTTGGGTTGGTTATTGTTTTTAGTTATTTTTTGTTTGTTTTTGTTTTGAGACAGGGTCTTGCTTTGTATTTCAGGCTAGCTCTAAGCTCACTGTGTAGCCCAAGCCAGCCTTGAACTCACAGTAATCCTTCTGCCTCTTCTTCAGAGTGCTGGGATTACAGGCATGAGTGACCACGCCCAGCATTGTGGTATGTGGTTACCGGGGATCGAATTTGGGACCTTGTACTTGCAAGGAAGATGCTGGAACCACGGAGCTAAATCTCCGGCCCTGTTTTTAGTTTTTTAAATATACCCAGGTGATTCCATTGTGCAGCCAATGGTAAAATCACTGGCTTGGCTTAATCAGAATTTACCACCATTCACCCAGCCCAGGGCAGGGGAAGGGCAAAATCAGGACATAGTAAGAAAGGGTAGTGAGCAGTAAAGGTGGAAAACACCACATATGCATGAAGGTGCTCCTCATACAAGGTTTGGATTATACGGAGGACACAAAAGGCAGAATTGATACTATGAGGCTTGAGTTTAGTAAACAGGGTGGACTCTTGAGGGAGGAGACAGGAATATAAACGGAGTATTTTGCCTACTGGAAAACTTCTGTTTAGACTAGTGTTTTGAAAAAGAAGTGATAGTGAAGAGATAGTAGTGTGGCAAAGCCATTGACCCTGGTCTGGAGTCAGTCTGGGGCTATATCCTTGTTCTGTCATTACTGGGACAAACTAATGACTTTGTCTTTTGGCATCTAACAAATGGTGCTAACAATAGCTACCTCTTTTCGGATGTCTTGAAGAGGATGAGAAAAATGCTTGAAGTGCATACTCCTAGTACAGTATGTAACATATGTTTAAAAGTCAGTCTGCCCCCCCTTGTTTTATTGTATGTGTTCCTTCTGATCCAGCCCAGTTTATAGCTGTTTTATCTATGTATAATTATAACCTGTCTCTGGTCTGTAGCCCTATGAGCCCAGGGACAGACTCATCTACAGTTATGCATTTGCCTTCATGTACCAACTGTTAAATCCCACCTTTAACTGATCACGTTGATAGTGCTTGGCAGTATAGTGGAAATCTGTTTTCTCTCTTCCAAAGTCTAGTGGAGAATATACATACATACATACATACATACATATGTGTATGTGTTTCTGAATAAAATGAGTAAGAATTATCTGATTTGAAGTGCTATTAAGCTTATTTTAGCCATGCAATTATATTTAAATATTAGTAGTAGCAGCAAGTTTGCCTTCTTGCCATGTTATAAAGGAATACTTTATTATGTATGTTCATTAAAGATACACAGTCACCTATGGTGTTGTATGCCTGAATCTCAGTACTGTGAGAGGCAAAGGCAAGTTTGGCTCATCATAGGGAACTTAGCAAGACCCAGGCTTGATGTAAAAAAATGGATAAAGGGCTGTGAATATAACTTAGAGCAAGCTAAGACCTCTGGCTAAGAATTAGCATAGGGGCAAACTTATTTTTGTATTATGTTGATATTACTGTTAATTCAGTTGTTGTTAGGAAACCTTTAAGAGCTTTAAAGATATACAGAAATGACAAATCACAGAATTACTTGTCTCTTTGTTGCTTATATTTATGTCTTTATAATTGTGTGATGTATTAATCTTGACTTTTGTTTCATTTAGATTTTGATGCATACGAAAGAGATGGTACAGAAGGTAATGCTGCGCATTTCATTGTATAACAACTCTTAAATATACCTGGTGACGTTTTTCTATTCAAGGAAAATTGTAACCCAAACATACTGAAAATTGCTTCTTAGGATGCCTAGTTTACATTTATAATCCCTCCTAATGGATTACAGCTTTTTTCTTGTACCAACACTGATATGATCTAGCCTCTGCTTGAAGCCTATATGTGAGTGTTTCAAGCAAATTAGTAACAGTGCTAATTAGAGTTTATTTCAAGGCCTTTATACTGTATGTGCTCCAGTGTTGTTTGTTATGATTGAATTTTTTTTGGCACTCTTCAAATTCTACTAAATACTGTTTGAAACTGTTAAGAATTTAATATGGATTTGTACCACCTGAATTTTTAAAACCCATTATGTTTCAGCTCCTTAAATTGCCGTGACCACTAAGCATGTGGTACAGTGGATAAATATAGACCTCATTTCCTAGCCTCTTATTCTCCTTCTCATTATTAAATTCCGTATTTGTTTCTGTTGAAGCTAGACATAATTCTCTTCCATTCAACTCTGTTTTAAGAAGATTTGGGGGATTTTCTTAATGTTGTGGTCTAGCATTTCTAGTTTATAGGGGCTTATTTTTTAATTATACACCCTGACAATATAGATAATAATATGAACTTTAGAAAAGTCAGTGGCACCTTTAATTTCTGTAGTCAGAAAAGTCTTTAGTGTCATTGTATATAATGGCACTGTATTTTTGTTTTTTATTTTTGTAATTTTGTCTTTTCATTAGATGAATCTTGAAGTTATTTATGGAGATACAGATTCAATTATGATAAATACCAATAGCACCAATCTGGAAGAAGTATTTAAATTGGGGAATAAGGTGAGACAGCTCAATGAAATTGTCTGTTTTATAAATTTTGTGAGTTCTGTTTTTTGTTTGTTTGTTTTTAGACAGGGTCTCGCTTTGTAGTTCAGGCTGGCCCTGAGCTCTTTTAAGTTCTGTTTTTAATAGTCAACAATACAAATTTATGTGTGTGTGAATGTATATGGTTCTGAAAATAAACTGTAGCTCTGAATTTGTCATTCTCTCTTTTAAACTCTATTCTCATTGTTTAAGAGTAAAATTCAAAAACTAATTGTTTTTTGTTTATGTGATAGATACATTTTTCCTGTGAAAATAGTCTTAAGTGTTGTAATTTAATATGTGGCCACTTTAGTGCTCATCACATTGTTATTTGTGGGGAAATACATGTTAAATAGTATTCAAATGTATTTTATACATAGATATGGATAATTACCTACCTACATACCTGCCCACTCACATGCACACATTTCTATGATTTTTATAGAACTACTTAAAATATATTTGAAAGGACAGTGAGACATTTGAAATAATCCTTTGTAAGCTAGGCATGGTAGCACACATCTGAATAATCCCTAACTCTAGGAAATTGAGCGAGGAAGACAGCAAGTTGAAACCCAGCTTGGGCAATTTAGCGAGACCCAGTCTCAAAAAAGGGCTGGGGATATAGCTCAGTGTGAAGGCCCTGGGCTCAATCTCCAGTACTGCAAGAACAGCAACAACAAAGAAATAATAATTTTTAACCTCTTAATAGCAATTCACAATTACTAACTTAAGTCATTGGTTTGAAGTAACACAGGTATTCAGTCTTTTGAGTTACAGAAGGCTTTCATAATTTTTCATAATTAACTTATATTTGGGGGGATTAATTCAGCCCCTCCTATCCTTTGAGTAGGATGATACAATATAATAACTCCCCAACTTAAGAACATTTGAGTTGTGAACTTTCACAGGTGTACTATATAAGAGTCACTTTGTCTCATTACGGACCAGTATGATTTACTAATAATCTCCCAGAATGGAACTCGTTCGTAAGGTGGGGACTGACTGTATTGTCTTTTTGTTTTTGTGGTCCTAGGGATGGAATTTGTGCTAGGTCAGCACTATACAACTGATCTGTATCCCTAGAACTCTAAATTAGGTAATCTTTATTTTGAGACAGAATTTCACTGAGTTGACCAGGGTGGACTTGAATTTGTGATCTTCCTGCCTCAGCCTTCCAAGTAGCTAGGGTTATAGGTGTGCACCACCACACTTGGCCTCTGTTTTTTGTCTATTTTTGTCCCTTTGTTTTTCAATGTCTTTAGATTGTGCCAAACATAATATTACATATAAGCTATGTTCTAATCTTACATGACTTCAAATTCTTTTTAGAGTAATTCTTGGCAGTATCTTCTCCATGTTAGATTTTTAAAAATTCTTTATTGGTACAATTTATATACATCTCACAATCATATATAACATTGGGGAATTTGTACCAATATACGACACAAGTTAATTTTCATTTTTACCCATATCCCTACCCACCCACATATACATGCTCTTTTATTTTCTTTCAGAATCATATTTATTCTTTCCCCTCATTTCTCCCTGTTAGGTTTTTGAGAAACTGGCATTAATGTTTGAAATTTTCACAGGTAAAAGGTGAAGTGAATAAGTTATACAAACTGCTCGAAATAGACATTGATGGTATTTTCAAGTCTCTGCTATTGCTGAAGAAAAAGAAGTATGCTGCTCTGGTTGTCGAACCAACTTCAGATGGGAATTATGTTACCAAACAGGAGCTGAAAGGATTAGATATAGTTAGAAGAGATTGGTGTGATCTTGCAAAAGACACTGGCAAGTGAGTTCAGCTTTCATTTTGCTTTTGTTGTCTTTTTGTTTTGTTTTGTTTTGTTTTTTTTGAGACAGGGCCTCACTTTGTAGTTCAAGCTGGCCCTGAGCTCACTGTGAAGCCCAGGCAAGCCTCGAACTCAGCAATCCTCCTGCCTCTGCCTCCTGAGTGCTGGGATTATAGGCATGAGACACCACGCCCGGCTTGTTGTCTTTTTAAAATATTAAATATTTATGTGGAGAATTCCTGTGAGACTCCCAAGCATAAGTAAAATTTTGTTTGTTGTTCTTATTGCATATTAACAGTTCTTTTTGTGATGTAATTTTATAGCTAGAGTAAGTGTTCAAAAAAACCTCATTTTCTAGGTAAAAAATGCTTGTTCTAAGATATATCTTATGAATTTTAACTCATTGTGAGGGTAAATCTTCACTCTTATAGAGTTAGCTTCGTTGATGTTGGTTTGTTTTAATTTTCCTATTAGAAAATGTTTTGTTTTGTGCTCCTAGATCTTTTTAGATCCTATTTAGGAACATAGTAAGATTCCCTCATGTTGTGGCTTAAAATGTTGTGGAATTCAAAGTGACCCATGGAGTGAAACTTTGTTCCCTCATATCATCTGTGTGTAAAAGGTTTCGACTAATCTCAAATGGAGAGCTAGTTCCCAATATCATGTATGCCTCAGAAATGATGTCACGAGTGAGCCCCCTAGCTTTTCGTCTGAGACCAAAGATTGTAATAATAAGACTTTTGAAGGCTCATATTACTGTATAAAACATCCATTTAAAAACGAATCTTTAGGTACTTTATGTACCATCTTTCAAACACTTTTATTTGTGAACTGGATCAATTCTGAAAACATATTTTTTTCTTTAAAGCTAGATTTAAGACTAATTTTAATTTTGTTAAACGTCAGCATTTTTTACTTATTTTCCCATCGTCCTGCTGCTTTCAAGTTGGGAGATTGAGCAATTTTCCTTCTGCAAAACTGCTCTTGATTAGGCGGAGTTGATCATCCGAGTATAGGTCACTGTTAGCCTTTTATGAAATGTAGTTTGAAATGCTTCATTGCCCCCAAATATACCCAAAGATGAAACTACTTTGTATAGACTGTCGATTAGAGTGTTCTCTTCAGCTTTGTGTTTTCCAAGAAAAGATGCATCATAATAGAAGTAAATTTCTCACAGTTAGAAATGTATTAGTAATTAAAGCTATACAAATGTTTTTGTCAGGGTTCTTTTCTGACAGATTATAATGCAGCTGTCAAACTCTTGTTCTGCATTTTCTCTGAAATGGATAAAATATTGGCTTCCTTTGCCTATTCTTTTCCCGTTGGGTAATATGACATTTTTGAGGGAAAGCATAAGGTTAGAGAACACTGAGCATTACATAAAGAGCTTTACATTTCTACTTACTTAGCTACTGGTCATCTGAGCTGGAGGTGATACTTTGATGATCCCGGATATTATACAGTATCTTTGCACCTTATACAAAAAGTAAAATATTTGTCTTCTAAGTTTTTAACTTGTGGGTAGAAAATAACTGCTTGTCATTGCATAAAAATATGATTCAACACATTTTTCTCCCACTAAATTTTGTATAAAGCATCAGCTGGCACATAAATATGTGGTCTCTATGTATAAGAGCAAATTTGACATTCCAAAGTTGGTAAACCTTTGGTGTGCTTAGTATTAAAAAACAAATAATAACTGTCTTTTGGACATTAGCTCTCATATTAGTTTTTAAGTATAGTTCTTGTCAACAGGTTAATCTAATTCTCTCTTTGCTCCCTCCTTCCTCCTTTTTTTTTTCTTTTTTCAGCTTTGTTATCAGCCAGATTCTTTCTGATCAAAGCCGGGACACTATAGTGGAAAACATTCAGAAGAGGTTAATAGAAATTGGAGAAAATGTGCTAAATGGCAGTGTCCCAGTGAGCCAGTTTGAAATTAACAAGGTAAATGTAGCATTTATTGCTGAGCCCAGCTGCTGTCATGTGTTTTTCTCCTCCTTCAGATAGTTGAAGAACCACCTCATCCTTGCAATTTAAATAAATTCTAGCTGGTGGGGAAAGCTGCTTAACAGCTATCTAACAGGTTGAGTATTAAGCATACTGTACTCCAGGTCTGGCACAAAGGCCTTATTCCAATTTCTTACTTCAGTTCTGGGAAGCCTGCTTTCTAGCGGTCAAGAGTAATCCAGGTTATGTATCCAGGACTAGTGAACACTGCTTTATACTCCTCCCAAGTCGTACTTGCTTATGGCACAGTGGGTGTGTCTGTGTAACTTCACAGGTTACTCCTTAGAGGCACTCTAAGGTAATCAAAAGGATTTTGGGGACAGAGTTATTTAGAAGTAAATGGTGTTAAAAGACTGTTAACTTGTTGTGTATTCAAAGTACTTGGGCTAGTGCTTTATTTAGCTCAGTGGCACCATGTGCCTGCCTCATAAACATAAGATCCTGAGTTTAAAACCCCACTTAAGGGGGATGGGTATCAAAGGACTTGTCCTTTTTTGAGACGAGATTTCTGTCAATTGCCATGGCTGGGCTTAAATTTGCAGTCCTCCTGCCACAGCCTCCCAGAGAGCTAGGCTTATAGGTGTGTGCCACTTTGTCTAGATTTTTTTGTCATGAAAATCTATGTAAGGTACAAATTCCCCAATGCTATGTGTGATTATGAGATGTATACAAATTGTACCAATAAAGAATTCAATTTAAAAAATCTATGTAAGTTATACCTTATACATAGTCATAGTGTTAAAAATAGAGAAATTTTTTCTTACCTAATTTTAAGAAACAAAATTTTGATTTCTAGAGTGCTGTGTAATAAGCAAGATGTTAAGTTAATAGCTCTTTTTCCATTTAAAAAGAGTATCCTTACATATTTGGGAGCTAATTTGCAAATACCACTTTATCTGTTTTGTGATAGATTTCTCTGTCAAAGCTCGTACAAAAAATTTTAATGAAAAAGAATCTACTGATGACATTAAGTGCAAGTTTTAGAATGAAAGAATGAAAACTCATTCATGATACCCCTGTACTAAAGTAACACTTGTCATTTTTGCACATTTCCTCACTCTTGCAAACATTTTAATATTCTAGCAGTTCCATTATATATTACTTAGAAACCTATTTTCACCTAACATAAACATATATTCCACATTTTTATAATGTCTTAAAAAGTCAATCAGCTAGGCATGGTGGTGTAATCCCAGCACTTGGGAGGCTGAGGCAGGAGGAGCACTGCAGGCCAACTTGGATGATGTAGTGAGTTCAAGGCTAGCCTGAACTATACAATTAGACCCTGTCTCAAAAAAAAAAAAGTCAATCATCTGTTTTGTTGATATATATTTATTTAAAATTTTTATTTGTTAATTAATATTTTTTCTATTGTAAGCAGCTGGGTCAAAGTCTATCTTTATGTTGTTGCTTTTTGGATGAATTTCAGGTTCCTTAAATGAAATATTTGAGTCAAAAGATGTGAATATCTCCATAGTTCTTCCAAAGTACTTTTGTAAAAGGGTGATACCAGCTGATAGTAACAAAATGTGCCTGCCATCTTCATCATGCATTACTTATAGTGTAATGACTTCTAAATAAACTTTACTGCCGTAATGGATACAAAGCTGTGTTTTACAGACAGATTTAATGTACATTTATTTGATTTTTAGAGAGTGAATATTTTCTGTGTATTTGTTCTTAGGTAAGCTTTTTGTTTCTTTTTCTTAACCAACATATTGTTAATGTCAAAAAGACATGCATTACAAGGGACCATGTGCTTTGTGCTAACTCATCACTTTGAGAGACACATTGTCATGGACGTGCTTGCACCATCTGGGAAGAGGTTTCCCTTGAGGCTTTATTTTCTTTTCTAAATACTGGGGACTGAACAGCATTGAACTGCATAACTACCCCCCCCCACCCTTTGAGACAATGTCTTGCTAAGTTGCTAAGGCTGTGCTTGATCTTGTCATCTTCCTGCCTCAGCCTCCCAAAATGCTGGGATTACAGAAGTGCCTTACCATGCCCAGCTAGGTTTTATTTTATTTCTTGTGCAACTTTCATAAGAGTTATGACTTCAGTCTTATTTTAACCAGATTTTACACCTATTATGCACATTGTATGCCTGATCCTGTTGGGTTCTAGAAGCTGGTTCTCACTATCAAAAAGGGATCCAGCTGGGCATGGTGACTCAAGCCTGTAATCCCAGTACTTGGGAGGCAGAGGCAGGAGGATTGCTGAGTTCGAGGCTTACTCAGAGCCAGCCTGAACTACAAAACGAGACCCTGTTTCAAAAATAAATAAATAAATACATAAATAAATACGGGATCCAGTAATGAGTTTGGAAGTCTCAGTCCAAGCATGGCTATATGACTGACAAAATAACGTTCTCTGAGGTAGTGCGCTCACACTGTCACCTTCTCATGTTACTAACATGCAAGAAGAAACCTAGAGTCATAGACATACTGCTGACATATAGGACATTCTGACATATAGTCTACTAATATAGTCTTATTACTTTAAGTTTTTATTATCAAAATTGCCAAAAGCAGGATAATAATGTGAGTCTCCACGTGTCCATTAGTGAGCTTCAGTAATAAAAGTTAAGGCCAGGAATTAATTCAAGTGGTACTGCACCTACCTTAGGCACACAAACGCCTGAGTTTGGTCACTAGTACTGCAAAAAAATAAGATTTTGTGCCTAGTATATTAGAGGTTGTGCATATATTTTCTGTGGCAGAGCCAAAACTATAACTCATTACCTTTATATTCCCCATATATTGCTGGCTAATAATAGTTATTGTGAGAAATGAAAGAATTCCTTTGCTTATTTAATCACCCATTCAACAAACAAGTAGTACGTATGTATACAGTTATAGGCTGTGGGATGAACTGAGTAAGGAAAGCACGATTTATGTTTCTAATGGCCTCTTAAAGGTCTAGTCTGATTTTTTTGCCCTATGGTCTTATTTTTTTATAAAGAATAATTTTCACAGTTTTGATGTTAAGTATAATAAATTGTGATAGTACTATCTTTTTTTAATTGAATTCTTTATTGGTACAATTTATATACATCTCAAAATCACATATAACATTGGGAAATTTGTACCAGTATATGCCACAAGTTAATTCTCATTTTTACCCATATCCCTACCCACTCCCCCTCCTCCCCCCTTTATACATGCTCTTTTATTTTCTTTCTGTATCATATTTATTCCTTCCCCTCATCAC
>PVIC010055604.1:0-11183 GCA_004025085.1 Thryonomys swinderianus
CTATGGTGCCCAGGCAAGCCGCCGCGAACTCAGCAATCCTCCTGTCTCTGCCTCCCGAGTGCTGGGATGACAGGCGTGAGCCACCACGTCCGGCATTGTGGTATGCGGTGTTGATTGTTGGTGGGCGTGCCTCCACGCCCAGCATTATATGTGGTCACCGGGGATCGAACTCAGGACCTTGCGCTTGCGAGGCAGGCGCCGGAACCACTGAGCTAATCCTCCGGCCCCCTAAATATTCTTAATAATTTCACTCAGTCTACCTGACTGACCACTTCAATGACTAACTGTAAAAGGCTGTTATTTGGAAGTTATGCTCCATCTAACAGGAAGGCATCTGCCCACTGACAAGAAGCCCCAGATGGAGGACAGTTTGAAAGCTGTAAGTTTGGCAGAAGAAAAAACAGTGACTTTTTCCTCCAGTGAAGATAATGGAACCTTACAGGACACCTAAAGTTCCTCTTAATCAAGGTGAGGTTGTGGATGAGACAAATTTTTCTGGCATGCCATCTATTGCTACCTGTGACTTTTTATGTATAATAGATCCTTGTAACAAAGTCAATTTATTCACAGGGGCCGGCTGTAACTCAAGTTGGTCAGGTGCCTTCAAAGTCTCTCTTCTATAACATTTTAGGCCATACTTTCTTCCGTGCACATCTCAGTATGCTAGAGAGACAGTGTCCCAGGATTTGTCAATCTCACACAGGAAAAGATGTTCTAATTCTTACCAGAATTCTTTAAGGGTTAAATTTGTATCAGTCTGGAAGCACACATGACTGGGTACTTGGGGTGTAACTTAAAACTTTTTTCATAAGTTAAAATTCGGTCACAACCCAAGTTGCTTGTTGGTCAGGCAGGTTGTAACTCGAGGGGCCACTGCATGTATGATACTTTGCTTGTCGTTGTTAACTTGCTCCCTGGATGAAAGGTACTCAGAAGAATGACATAAGTAGAATGTTCTGTTATCTGCTTTTTGAGGGAAAATTGGAGCGTGAACTCAGAGCCCTTGTGCTTGCTAAGCACTTTCTCTGCCACTGAACTGTACCTCAGCTCTTGTGGTCCCATTTTTGTTTCTTGAAAAATATGTGAATAATTCTATTGCAAAAAGACATTTTTTTTTTTTTTTTTTGCTTTTTGAGACAGGGTCTCGCTTTGTAGTTCAGTCTGGCCCTGAGCTCACTATGGTGCCCAGGCAAGCCACCGCGAACTCAGCAATCCTCCTGTCCCTGCCTCCCGAGTGCTGGGATTACAGGCGTGAGCCACCACGTCCGGCATTGTGGTATGCGGTGTTGATTGTTGGTGGGCGTGTCTCCACACCCAGCATTATATGTGGTTACCAGGGATTGAACTCAGGACCTTGCGCTTGCGAGGCAGGCGCTGGAACCACTGAGCTAATCCTCCAGCCTGCAAAAAGACATTTTTATTATTGTCTATTATACAAATGGAGTTCATTTAGGCAGATTTGTACTTATACAATACACTCAGATAGTTGCTTTCTATTCCTTCCTAGTTTCTAACAGCCCCCCTTTACTTATATCTCATACCTCTCTGACTCCATGTATGAGAGAAAACATAAGATTTTTTTTTTGCCTGGCCTGTTTCACTTAACGTGATGATCTCTAGTTAAAGCCATTTTCCTGTAAATGATAGGATTTCATTTTTCTTCATGTCTGAATAACATTCCATTGTGTGCAAATACTTTTTCATTTATTCACCTGTTGAAAGCAACACAGTTGATTCCATAGCTTACCTATTGTGAGTTGGTGTACATTGAACAGAGGTGTGCATATATCTACAGTATGCTGATTTTAATTCTGAGCCACTGAGCTAAATTCCCAGCTCTTATTTTTCCTTTCGGTGTGTATGTCTGGAAGCCTTTATCGAGGAATGGTTATTGGGGTGGCGGGTGAGTAGGGGCACAACTTTCCCTGTGGTGCTGCATGGCTGGTGGTGGGTGAGGAGCCAGGAGGAGCTGGACCTGTGGCCTGGCTGGGGCCCAGGGCCATGCTGGGCTGGGTATGGCCAGTCACTGCTGGGGCTCTGAGCCTTTGCCTGGCAGCTTTCTGGCTATGTGCACTGTATGGAGCAGTGGGTAGGGAGAGGGCAGCATGGGGGGGCATACGGAGCAGGATGCCTTGTCCCACTAGGCAGGGACAGTGACTGCTGTGCACGTGTCTGTGGTCCATGTGTTCCTGTGGCTGGGCTGGTACCTGGCCCGCATGTGTCCAGGTGTGTTTGTGGTGCCTGGACAGGTCATATTATTATAGGTAGAAAAGCGAGCTAGACATGTGTTAGTCAGATAAATAGGACTGGCTCTCAGAAGGAAGCAAAAAAAGCCAATTTGGAGGTTAGTGTTGCCAGAGGGAAAAAGCTATCCCACCCATGTGAGACAAACAGCTGTGGTTGATATTCTAAATAGGCATCCCCAGATGTTCTAAAGAGGGCACCAGCCTCCCTAGGATAAACAGTAGCATTTGATATTCTAAAATGGGAGCTAATCTCCTGGGGTGGAGGACCAAGACTTTAACTCACCTCCCTGGAAAAGAGTTCATGATGTTGCCTATTTTGTGTGATTTCTCATTGTACCAATGTTACCTAAGCTATTGTATTTGGACTGTTACTGTTGATTGTAATTTTGTCCCACTTTAGATTCACCTCACCTCATGGGTTTGCTCCATAAAAGCCCTCTGAGAAGGGAGGTAGGTGGGTTACCCACTTTCTGGGTTCCCCCTTCTGTCTCTCTTAGGCAGAAGCTTTCTTTTCCAATAAAATTTTCCTACTCAAACCTCAATTATTCCTAAAACTCATTCTTCGATTTTTAGAGAACATGAACTCACATTTCAGGTGGGGAGTTAGGCCTTAAATTCTCTGTGTCAACACTGCAGCCTGGGGCCCCACACAGCCTCCCTCCCCCCCCCTGCCCTGCCCAGTCCAGCTGGGAGCAGTGCTCCAGGATGGCAGGCACAGCCCCTCTGGGAGAGCCCTGCTGCCAGTGTTGGCTGATGAGCTGTACCTGGGCTGCATTATGACTGGGCCTGGAGGGTGGTAGGCTCTGGTATGGGCAGGGCCATGCAATCCACCTGGGCTGGGGGCTGCACCCTGGCTGCCTGGGTGCAGGTATGTCACGACCCTCGCTGATCCCACAGAGAGAGACGCAACCATGGAGTGCAAGCTTGAGCTTTATTATTATTACCACCACAACCCATATAGGCGCTTATATATCTTTCCATGGGGGCCCTCCCATTGAGCACAGGCAATCCATGGGGGCCCTCCCACCAAGCACGGGCGATATCAATTAAGGCCTGCAATCAGCTTGTTTGTATTAAGCAGCAGTCTCTGGCTTATTGCGAGCTGCCATCTTTGGGGAGCAGCCATCATGGCCCACCACATCTCCCCCTTTTTGTTTTTCTAAGAGGCTCATAGGGACTGTACCTGTCTTAGGTTGTGTCTCTCTTGAGTACACCTTACCCGTCATGGGCCATGGAAGAGGTATGCTTCCACACCTGTCTTAGGTTGGTTGTCCCAAAGAGACATCATTACCCATCTCTGACTACCAGTCCAGCATGCTGAACCATACCTGAGGAGACTGGCTGGCCTCGAGATGCCGGGTGTGTCGGCGCTGGTTTTGACAATACCAACGCAAGGCTAGTGCAGTGGCCGCGACCCCCAAAAGTAGCAGAAGGCCCAGTGAGATCATCCTGGCCCAGGTCTGAAACATCTGACCCAGAGTAGCAAAAAGGGAGGTCCCAGGTACCGGGGGAACCCGTGTCTCATTAACGCTACGGATATCATCATGCAGCTGTTTGGTGAGGTTGTAGAACTGTTGATTCCAAGGCCCATTGATGTTCTGTTGCAAGGCTCTAGTGGCCTGAGACAAGTTTGTACATGCACGCAAGTAACACAGGTGTGAGGGTAAGTCACATCACAGGAATAGTGGAAACGTGCCCACAGCATATCCATCTGTTCTTGTAGCAGTGCCGTTTGTTGATTGAGGTTCAAAATGCTTGTTTGCAAGTGTATACTAAAGTCCTGCGCTGTACTTAAAGCTATCACAGTCTTTTCAGCGAGACGGTCCACCGTGGCTGCAGTCAGTGCTGTTTGAGCAATCGCGAACCCCGCGGCTGCTGCAGCGGCGACAGCTGTGCTGATGGCGACAACAATATTGGCGGTTTTCCCAGTCTCTTTTATGGCACATGTATGGATACTTCGCTCTTTCTGGTGCTTCAACAGGGACCAGCAGCCAAGCAGGGATGCAGACAAGGACTGCATTTGTCAAGTAAATCCAGCAGGCACTAAGGGAACAATTTTCAACAGAACAGTTAAGGATTCCTTCCGATGGAACTCATCGGAGGTGACTGAGGGCTCCTGATGTCATCAGCAACAGGGTGACGAGACTCCTCATAGTTTTGGTTGGTGGTCCACTCAGCCCGTGGGCTGAGGCATACTAGGTGTTCCGGGACCCAAATAGGAGACTCCTGGTCCTGTGGGAAAACACAAACTGCTCCTCTCTTCCAGATTAGGACTGGGTCTGGGCCTTTCCAAAGCCCCATCACCAGGTCCTTCCAAAGGACCGGGGGATGAGCTCTTTGAGGTCCCACACCCGTTTGGCCGTGGAGAGGCCCTGAATGTTGAGGGAAAGAAAATTTAGGGAAAAAAGGGCAATGGCCAGGCGTTCCCTTTCAGTTCGCCCCAGGGTCCCTTCTCCCCCTTTTTGTTTTTCTAGCTGACACTTGAGGGTGTTATGGGTGCATTCTATGATAATTCTGGCAACAGCTGCAGGGGATGAAAGGCAATGACTATTCTCACCAGATGTAAACCTACAGGTCTGATGCCATTTTAAATCCTACAGCGTCTTTCAAAGATTAAAGCCTCGAGCCCACCTCAAGAGGGCTAAAGTCACAAGATGCTTAACATTCACTTTAGTTCCTTCCATCTACCAAGTCTCATGCAAAAGAAATCTAGTTCTCCTTTGGAGTTTCTCCAACCAAGTGTTTGTAGTCTCTGGGAGAGACAGCCAACTGGCTTGTCTTTGTAACAAGAAGTTTTAGGTTTCCAGAGAAGACCCAAGTCATAAACAGCTCCTGTAGATTTCCAAGCTGGCTTTCAACATAGCAGCTCCAAACCTATGCATGTCTCGTCAGAAACGTCACCATTTAAGACACCCAACAAACTAAGACAGGTAACTACCCAGCAACCAGTTTTTTAGAAGTTAAAAAAAATCCTAGTTCAAGCAGCACCTGTGGGGCACCTCTGTAAAGCAGCTTAGGTGGTAAGATGGGCTAAGATTGTAGCTCATTGGGGGTGGCTGCCTAGTACACTCCAGGCTCCAGGTTCAACTCCCAGTACAGAGGATAGGGAGAAACGTAACTCAAGATTCAACTGTGAACTTCTATAAGACCTAATGCTTTTCAGAAATCACAGTTTCTCCTGTTTTGTATTTCAAGGAAGAGACTTTAGGAAGTTGCATAACCTTCCCTAAGAAATTCCGTCTACTACACAGACTTTTTTAGATTCCTTGAGTGAAGTTCCTCCATGTTTTTGTTGTTTTTTCACTTCTGACTCTAGTCTACTATACTGTTTCCCTTTACTTGGGACTCCTTAAGTTTGAGTTCCTTCATTTTCTTTCACTTCTGACCCTAATCTACTACACAGACTTTCCCTTTATTTTGTCCAATTTCACTTTTGAGTTTTCTGAACCCATGGTCCTCAAATCTTGTTGCTAGCTTGAAAGCAAACCTCCACCCTACAAGGGGCAAACCTACTCTTGCTGCGCATCCACAGACCTTCCCTGATTGCTGCGCGTCTGCAGACCTTACCGGATCGTTGCTCTTCCGCCCGCCCGCCCGGGTACTGATGCGAGGTTCCCAGGTTTCGGCACCAGTTGTCGTGACTCTCGCTGATCCCGCAGAGAGAGATGCAACCACGGAGTGCAAGCTTGAGCTTTATTATTATTACCACCACCACCCGTATAGGCGCTTATATATCTTTCCATGGGGGCCCTCCCATTGAGCACAGGCGATATCAATTAAGGCCTGCGATCAGCTTGTTTGTATTAAGCAGCAGTCTCTGGCTTACTGCCACCCACCATCTTTGGGGAGCGGCCATCACGGCCTGCCACAAGGTGGAAGTTGGAGTCATTTGCCAGGTCCTGATTCTCTCAGTCCTTTGCAGGGTCTGAGATTGGCCCAGAAAAAGGCCCCATGGTCTGGTGGTGACTCAGGAGAGTTAAGACCTAACTCCCCACCTGAAACACAAGTTCGCGTTCCCTAAAAATCACATAATGAATTTTAGGAATGACAGAAGTTTGAGTAGGAAAATTGTATTGAGAGAGAAAGCTTCTGCCTCAAGAGAGACAGAAGGAAGAACCTGAAAAGTGAATAACCCAGAATCCCTTTTCCCAGGGGAGTTTTATGGACAAAAATCACGAGGTGGGTTGGGTTTAAAAGTAGGGGCCACCAATGAGATTCAAAAAAAGTAGATGGGTTACAATTAACCAGTGAATACAGTGGGGGCTTCCAATAAGGTTTGAAAGAGATGGGCAAGCTATGTTTAACCAATGGATAAATGACAAGCACAATTGTTCCAGCAACTTTGATTGAATAGAGTCTGATGAGAAATCAAGCCCTAGAGGGTCTTTCCTGCTAGGAGACTTTTCCAGGTGGTTCAAAGTCCTGGCCCATTATCTGGGGCTTTTGTAATTACTGCATTCCAAGGAGAATCTGGATCTGGATTCAGATCTTGGCCTTTCATCCTAGGAGGAGAATGAGGCCTGTAGGTCACTGCTATCTGGAAGTGTAGGTTCTCATTGATGGTGTTCACCTTTGGAAGGATCCTCTTTTTTTGCAAGTCTTTCAAGGGCCAGCCCTATATATCTGCTTACACAAGTCTAGCTGGCTTTTTTTTTTTTTTTGGAGACAGGGTCTTGCTTTGTACTTCAGGCTGGCCTTGAGCTCACTATGTAGCCCAGGCAAGCCTCAAACTCTGCAATCCTCCTGCCTCTGCCTCCTGAGTGCTGAGATTACAGGCGTGAGCCACCATGCCTGGCTAGCTGGCTTTTTAAAAAAAAACCTACAATATTCCCCCCTCTGAAGAGGTACCCAAACTGCTGTGAGGGGCAACGGGTGAACACTGATCTAACTTCTTCAGGCTGGAGAGGGGCATAGTTGTAACAGCAGTTAGGTTTACTCCACAGAGGGTCTACTTAAAGGCCCTTGATAGACTTCATGTATTGTTTTAGGTAGGCATACCTCCTTGAGTCTGGAGGAGACAAAAATAAGAAGGCAGTTAAGAACATATGGACCAAACAGTAAGGTCAATAGTATTACTATGAATATAACCAGCATTTGTTTTCACCATGAGGAAACCATAATAGCCTCCTACAGAGTGAATAAGGAGAAGGTCTAGTGTTGTAGAATCTGACATAGCATCAACAGAAGTTGAAATATTTGTGGATAGATCAGGGATGTATACACAGCATTTAGCTTTTAAAATCTCACAAGTATCCCCTTGGGCTGCAGTGAAAATGTCTAGTGCCATCCGGTTTTGAAGGACAGCTTGTTTTATTAATTTTACTTTTTAATATTAATAAGGCATATCTGAAGTCAGTATAAATGACTTTTTGTTCCTTACTGAGTTATAAAGCCCTGGTCAAAGCTATGAGTTTTGCTTGTTGTACTAGTGCCAGGTACAAGTGACTAGTGCCAGGCACAAGGAGGAACTCTAAAGCATCTGATCTAGAGTCATTACTGAGTATTCAGTCTTTTTCCCATTTTTATAAAAGAGCTGCTATCACAAAAGAGAAACATCAGAATTAACAAGGGGTGTGTCTAATAAGCCTTTTCTGGCTGCACATGAGCACAGAATTACCTGTTTGCAGTCATGTCTTTCAGCCTCAATTTCTTCCTTTTCTGGCAAAAAGGTGGCAGGATTTAAGGAGGAACATGTCTTTATTTGAATGATTGGCCCTTTTAGGTGTAGGCCTGATAGGTGAAGACCTGAAGGTGACTATCTGATAACCATCAGATGAAAGAAGCCCTGCCACATTATGAGGTGTATATATAATAAGATCTTTACCTAAGGTCAGTTTGGATGTCTCTGGCACCAAGAGAGCTACTGCAGCCACAGCTCTGAGGCATGCAGGCCATCCTTTTGCTACGAGATCTAACTCATGGGTTAGGTACCCTACAGTTTGTTGAGCAGGGTCCTCTATCTGGCCTAAGCACTCCTAAAGCCATGCCCTGCCTTTCATCAACATATAGATTGAACTTTTGTCCTGTCAGCAAGCTCAATGCTGGGGCATCTAGAAGAGCTTGTTTGAGCTTTTTGAAAGCTGCTTGGGAATTAGGTACACAGGTTAAAATATAAGTTTTTGCCTTTTGGGTTTGTTTTATAAGTTGATAGAGGGGTTGTGCAGTTTCACCATATCCTTCTATCCAGAGGTGATAGAAGCCTGTAATTCCTAAGAATCCCCTAAGTTGTTTTAGGGTTTTTGGCTGTGGGTATGAAAGAATTGGTTCAATTCTTTCATTCCCCAGTCTCCGAGTTCCTTTAGATATAATAAGGCCCAAATATTTTACTTCAGGGCTGCAAAGTTGTGCCTTAGATTTAGAAATCTTATAACCTATGTGTGTTAGAAAATTTAGCAGAGCCCGAGTGCCTTGGCTACAAAGTTCTTCTGAAGAAGCATATACTAGTATATCATCTACATACTGTAATACTGTGACCTGGGAATGTTAAAAACATGCCAAGTCATGAGAAAGCCCTTGTCCAATGAGGTGAGGGCTGTTCCTGAATCCTTGGGGAAGAACAGTCCATATCAACTTAGAGGCCTGACCATAAGGATTTTCAAAGGTGAAAAGAAACTGGGAATCTGGATGTAATGGAACACAAAATAAAGCATCTTTTAGGTCTAGCACTGAGTTACCTCTATGTCTATATGCCAAAATTTAGAATTAATCAGCAATGTGTATACAACTTGTAGATCGTAAATGTACCCCCAGACCCCTTTGGAGATAAAAGGTCACTGGGGGATCAGGGAGGTAGGGAGACAGGAGGAGAGTGAAATAGGGTTAGCAGATTTATGAAGATCACCTAGACTTGAGTACCTCATATATGCCAGTGGGTAATAGAGGATAAAAGGACGTATATAAAACAATACCAACTGTATGCTGTAAGACCAAAGGAGACTTTGCACACCTTCTTATAATAATACAGGAGAAAAAATAGGGCAGCCTAAGAGTCTTTTACTTCTGGGTATTGCTTCTGACAGGAAGATAGGAGAGGGTGTGGGGACAAGAGGTGAATAGAGGGATCAAGGAGTAGATGGCAAAATAAAAGCTAGATCCCCCTCTTTTTTTTTTTATCTTGCCTGGTCTCTAGGTGCCCCTCTGGTGTGGAGGGATGCAGGAAATGGCTCCGGCTCCTCTCCAGCCTGTGTCCTCACAAGAAGCTCTGGGTTGGGGGCCAGTCAGCAGGCCTCCATCCTCCAAGCTGGGAACAGAATGGCGCCCAGGGGTACCCAAGTCTCTGGGATGGAGCAGGGCCGGTCGGCAGGCCTCAGTCCTCCAAGGTAGGAATGGAATGGCGCCCAGGGGTACCCGAGTCTCCGGGGTGGAGCGGGCTGGTCAGCAGGCCTCAGTCCTCCAAGCTGGGAAGGGAATGCCACCCAGGGGTACTCGAGTCTCCAGGGTGGAGCAGGCCGGTCGGCAGGCCTCAGTCCTCTGTGCCGGGAATGGCTTCCACATGAATTTTAGGATTCACTTGTCATTTTCTGTAAAGAATCTGGCTGGGGTGTAACGTTGAATGCACTGTATCCATAGACCAGTTTGGGGGACTATTGCCTTCATAACAACAGTAAACTTTTCATGAACATGGGTGTCTCTATTTATTTAGGTATTCTTTAATTTCTTTCAGTTATGGTTGTCTCAACTGCAAAATATTTTTGATTTATGTTTTCAAGGTTATTTTATTGTACCTACTGTTTAAATATAATCATAAAATATAATTTTCAAATGTAATGTGACATGTATTTGTACTCTTTGAAATTTTTGCATGGAACTTTAGTGTAAGTTGGTTATAATAACTACACACCCTTCACCCCAGCACCACACAATTTAGATCTGTTCCACCTCTGAAAAGCTACCCATGACCTCATGAGCTTTTGGGGGCCATGTAGACATAAACCTTTACATTTTCTAGGGCAGGTTTTCTGGCTGAGTTATCTGCATATATAGATAATCTGGCCACCTCTCAGGTACTGACCTTACTTTACACTCTGGACTCATCTAACCCCCTTTTGTGTCAATGGAAGAGTGTCCACTCTTAACTCCACTGGTCACCTCTTCATCCTACTTCTGCTCACAGGATCCTTTCTCTCTTGGGCTGCAACCTCCCCCACTCATGGTGACTTTGTAACAGAACTTTTTTAACCACAGCTGTCCTTTCCTGAGCAATGCTAGGCATTGTTTCAAATACTATGTGCTTTTCACATCTTAAATGGTTTTTGTTTTAATCTTTATTATGTTGACAAAAAAAGGATTTAAATTTAAGGTTGCATAATAAACAATATGCTGGTCTTTCTGTTTTGAAAGTCCATGTTTTAAAACTTGGATATTTTTTCTTACAACATCCTTCCCTATTTATTCTTTGTGAATTTTTATGTATCTTTTGTCTTATTTTGTATCTAGGACCTTTATGAGCTAACTCTTTTGTTCCTTTATCCATGATCTTTTGATTTCTTTTCTTTGTTCTTTACTTCACTGATTTGTTCTTCTCTTTTATTAAGGTTATTAGTACTTATTTAAATTTATGTTCTGTAGGTCCTCTTTTTTTATAAATTGAATTCTTTTTTTTAAATTGAATTCTTTATTGGTACAATTTATATACATCTCAGAATCACATATAACATTGGGGAATTTGTACCAGTATATGACACAAGTTAATTCTCATTTTTACCCATATCCCTGCCCACCCACACCTCCTCCCCCCATTATACATGCTCTTTTTGCTTTCTGTATCATATTTATTCCTTCCCCTCATCACATTCCCACACCAAGTTTCCTATAGAAATATTCCACTCTATAAAAGCTGTCCTACTTTCTAGAGCTCATTTGCATCTACAGGTGTTCATGCCAAAGAGAAGATCCGGAAATTGTCTATCTGTGATCTATTGATTTCACTTATTAGTA